>VMDR010032669.1:0-11628 GCA_007922815.1 Macrotus californicus
TATTAAAAAAAAATAAAAATTTTTTAAAAAAAAAGAATATTACTAGGTCAGAAAAAAGAAGGCAATCTTACCATGTGCAACAGCATGGCCAAGAGAGTATTATGCTAAGTGAAGTAAGTCAGATAAAGACAAATACCATTTGATTTCTCTTATATGTGGAATCTAAAGAACATAATAAACAAAGAAAATTGAAACAGACTCATAGACACGGAGAATAGAGACTGATAGTTGGTAGGCAGGGGAAGGAGTTCGGGAACTGGGTTAAAAAAGTAAAGGAATTAAGAAGTACAAACTGGTAGTTACAAAACAGTCACATGGATATAAAGTACAGCATAGAGAACAGTTGATAATATTTTAATAACTACCCATGATGCCCGGTGGGTGCTGGCAATATCGGGGAAAACACTTTGTAAACGATTTTCTAATCACCATGCTGTACACCTGAAACTAATACAAAATAATATTGAATGTAAACTGTAATTGAAAATTAAATTTTAAAAAATAAAATCAATGTTCCCGACTAAAATAATCATCTGTTTTTAAGTAACTCTTGTTACTCTAATTCATTGATAAAATTGGCAGACTAAGCCATAATAATATTCAAATAACAGCTTGCAAGCATAAATATTCAAAGAAAACAGCCTCAAACTTTATAGAATACAGGACTAAATGACAAGCTAGGTAGTTACATTTTTAAAGTTCATATCACAAAACAGTGTTTCCCAAATTACTCAGAAGCTGACCTTCATTCAGATATCCACAAAACTTGAAAATTTTTTAAAAATCGACCAGGAGAGGGCAGTGGGGGAGTCCTAGGAGAGAATACAGACTGACAAAAGTATTTAACTGGATTACAAGGTACTATATAACCTCACCGAGGGAGTGAAGAAAAAAGATACTGGCCCAAGTAACTTTGGAAAATGATGTTATAAGAATAGGAACAGAAGGCTAACAACAAAAGGAACTGTACAGAAACTCTATAGTCTACCTGGTGACGTTGCGTCTTACAGGGATACAGATGAACAATTCTGAAACCACTATATATGTACAATAAGTCTTAATGAATCAATAAATGGATGGTTGATAGTCAGAGCCAGGTTTCTCACTCTTGGTGAGGGAGGTTACAGAGGAAGGTGGAAGAGTACAATAAACCATATAATGCTGGATTAGAGTCCAGATACCAGTATGAACTCATGTTTACCTTTAATACAGATACAAATGGATAGGTAAAGAAATACTAACAGGTGTGTGTATACACAGGGATTATAACACATATTTCCTAGCTCTGTCTGCTGAAAGGCTAAAAAGCAATAACATGCAAATAGCAAAGAGCACACCCAGGGCCCAGATGTTGGTTTCATACCATTCTCCAATACAAGGAACCAGTGCTCCTAGGAGAATGGCTAATTCTAGGGTTGGCACACACAATATGCAAAAATGGGCCTAGAGTATCTTGTAGGTCCAGAAAATTAAACAGTGCTCAAAAAACAAAAAATGGGGGCATGTCAAAGAAACACAGGAGCCAATATGAATGCCCAATTACCAAGGCAGAACAATATGAGCAACAAAACAAATAGCATTACATTGGATTATCACCCAATATATAAAATACCCATGAGTCCATGCAGATAGAAAAATGAATGAATAAATAAATGGACGAGAAGATATATTCCTAATATCAGAATTCCAAATAATGTATGTAGTAGATACTCCCCTCGAGGAAAGGTGCTTAATTCCCACCTCATTGAGGGCCACCCTTAGTGATAGGCACACACACACATCTTAGGAAAGGGAAAAAACTTCCTATACAATTATTTAGGAAGCAAAGAAAAGAATAGGCACTTCTCACTCAGAATGAAAAACATTAAAAGCAATTTACTACTACTTAAAATGAGATATTAAAAGATTTTTACCTATACAAAAAATAGATCTATTTAGCTAACTCTAAAACCACTGGACTAGGAGGCAACATGGTCTAGCAAAAGCAATGGATTTGAAGTTGGAAGATCTGGGCTATACTTCTCACTCTGCTGGTTATGGTTTGGATGACCCTTTGGGTAGATTACTTAAACTCTCTGAGATGCAGGTTCCTTACCAGTAAAACAGGGTTGTAAAAGAGCTGGCAACCCTTAAAGAGATTCAATAGAATTACAGTATTTATGTACTGTCACAGTCATTACAAATTTGGAATAGTCTCCAAAATACCATTTTAAGAAAGTTTTCAGGACCAAACGTGAGGCATTGGTTTTGGAAGTTCCAATGGCAAACTGCCCTCCTTAATGAACATGTGGGAGCCAAAGAGACTTTATCCATCTTGTACTGGCCCATTAACTACCTTCCTCTCTTTTTCCTTCCCTACAAGAGGGCGTGTACAGGAGGCAACCAATTGATGTTTCTCTCTCACACCCATGTTCCCCCCTCCTTCCCTTCTCTCTAAAATCAATGAACACATCCTCAGATGAGGATTTTTTTAAGAAGTACTATGAATTAATATATTTGCCAAATTAAAATATTTGTTAGTGATATGCTATAATTAATTACAAGATTTTAAGTGACCTTTAGTTAGCAAATTATTTACTAATGACTGGCATGATTAACCATCACTGAAAATTATTTCTGTCATCCAAGATAAGTTTCTTGAAATCTCAGTTATTACACCAAACTTCCAATAAAAAAAGGCAAGCAAATTTGTGCTAATACTGTAAACAAAGCTAAAGTGAAAAAAACGTGAGCTATAGAATTTTCAAATTCTGAAAACATGTTTAAGCTTTTAAAACGTGAGGTATAAAGTCTATTTTTCTAATATCTTTCTAACATTTCTAGTACCTTGCTAACATTCAACTGCCATAGACTCTAGAACACGTGACTTACAAAAATAGCAGTCATGTGAGGAATGATTTCAGGAGTTTAGCCTTGCCATTCCTCATTGCTTAAAACAGAACCACCACCACCAAAAACCCACACCACTCTTTTCCTCCCTAGCTGCTTGGAGGCTGGATGTCATCACAAACAAACGTAATTATGCAGACCTGAAAATTCATACTTCAGCCAAAACAAACAGTCACTGACATCCTTCACCCCGGGAAGGCAACAGTACCTAACACAGAAACTGGGGAAAAAGTAGCCAAGATGTACAAGATCACCCCAGATGTCATCTTTGTATTTACATTCAAAACCCATTTCAGTGGTGGCAAGACAACTGGCTTTGGCATGACTTATGATTCTTTAAGTTATTCAAAGAAAAATGAACCCAAATATAGACCAGCAGGACATGGCCAGTACGAAATGAAGAAGACCTCAAGGAAACAGCAAAAGGACCATGAAAACACGACGGCAGCAAAGGTCAAGGCGGTCGCTGGCGGTCGCGGGGCGGGAGATGGGACAAGAGCGAAGGTGCTTTGGGGACTCCGCCTGTGGTGAGTGTGAGATGTTTTATGAAGGAATTAATAAACTGAAAACTTAATAAAAAACACACTAAAAACAACGTAAGGATCATTTCCTTTCCCATGCATGAGGTAAGGAGCTAGTAATTCTGATAAGCTATGGCCCCGAAGTCTAAAATTTGAGCAGCTATACCTGGTGGTACGCAGCGTAGTGTGCAGAGAAGAAATCTGAATTTCCATGACCAATGAAATATTCATAAAAGTTTCACTGAGTGTTACAATAGAGTCCAATCTCAGTTTAAATTAACTGAATGCTGAAAATGTTTACCTTGATAAAATGTTGGAAACATGCTACGGCGAAAAAAAAATATGGCTTTAGGGTCAGAGAGAAACGGGTTCAAGTCAAATATCCTCGTTTATTATATGACCAATGACAAGTCAAAGTCTCTGAGCCTTGGTTTTTTTCACCAATAAAATGAGAATAATATTGCCTCAGTAAGAGTTTTGTATATATTAGATAAATAATGTAAATCAAGCATCTAGTGTGAAGACTGTTACAAAGCAGTGCTCTCACCACCATTAATTCTCTTCCCACCCTGTCTCCTGCGTGTCAGAACCTCCCATTTTAGGCTCATTTCCTGAGCCTTTCTCTCAGTGGTGTGCTGGTAAGTGTACAACGTGCTCAGGAAAGGGGGAAAAGCCCAGTCATAGCACTGGTTTGCAGCACTGGCTGATTTCTGTGGTGTAAATACTCCCACATAGCTTATCCGTAGCATGAAGTCCACTAATGCGGCCTTGGAAATGTGCAGCAGCACCTGAGTGCTCTCTGTCCCATTTCTCCGTTTTATTTTCTCCCCACAACACTTTTACTTTTGAAATTATCTTGGTTAACTTTCTAGGTATTTATATTCTGTTTTCCTGACGGGAATGTCAGCACCATAAAGGCAGGGACCTCATCCATCTGTTTTTCTGATTGTTCTCAGCAAATACAAAGTCATAGTAATTGGAAAGATTCCCAAAATTAAGGACATTGTAAAGTATTAAAAAAAAAAGATTGATTCAAGCAAAATACTCACACCCTCAATATCAGTAACACTGCTCTTTTGTTTAGAAAAAGGAATAACCATGACCAGTAACTACCAAATGCTTAAACCTAGCTCAGATGATAGAAATGTGTCAGGCACACGAACTTCTACATAAAGGACATTTCTAGATGTCCAGCTGGAACACATACAACCCAAGGCAAGCAATTCTATCATTCTTAATAACGCACAGGCCCTTATCTTATGGTTATAGAAAGGCAAACAAAT
Organism: Macrotus californicus; assembly: GCA_007922815.1. Taxonomy (NCBI): domain Eukaryota; kingdom Metazoa; phylum Chordata; class Mammalia; order Chiroptera; family Phyllostomidae; genus Macrotus; species Macrotus californicus. The sequence goes on from VMDR010032669.1 coordinate 4,694, forward strand.
AAGTCATGTATTACCACTGTTCTATTTTTATTATCCAGCTAGCAGGCTCACCCTCCCGTACCCTGAATTTACTTTACCTGCATGAATTAACATCCGCAAACATTCTATAGAGTTGTGATAAGCTGCTTCATGAATTGGCATCCATCCCCTATTATCAGCAACATCAACGCTCAGTCCCTTTTTGAGCAGTTTTCTTAAGACTTTAACATTGCCTTCCCTGGCAGCAAGTCCAACCGTGGAGCATGTGTCAGAGTAAGCCTCTGTAAAATCCATTCTTTTGACCAGTCTACAAAACAAGGCAGAAAGAAAACACTAGAGTCAATAAAGCAACACTACACTCCTAGAGATTAACAGATCGAAGGGGGCCTGTCTAGCATCTCTCACATGACTGCTGGCTGAGGAAGAGTCTGGGATGGAGAAATAGACCTGTCCTGCCTCAGCCTCTGCCAGAGTCTAACCCAGGAAGCCTCTCTGGGGAATTGAAATTCCTTGGAATGTTCTTATCAAAGATATCAAGGGAATTTTAAGTGTTCTATCATTCTTTCTCTGGCAATGTTGTCTGAGCAGCTCCTTCCCGCAAGCCTCTGCTCCTACTCATATCCCACTTAGATATACTCATTAGAACTCTGTTAATGAGAGAAAGCACGCTAAATGCCTCCAATTAATCCCAAATGCATACAGAGATGGTCATTTAATAACCAGCCATGTTCAGCCTCAAGAATTAATGTATAGCCCTCTACAGCAAAATGCTAAACCCAATGAGGCCAGAAAAGAAATAAAGGACATTTTATTGAAAAGAACAAAGACAGCCCTGATTGGCTGGCTCAGTTGGTTAGAGCATCTTCTCCCCACATCAAAAAGATTACGGTTCCATCCGTGGTCAGGGCACACACCTGGGTTTCAGATTCAATCCCCCGGCCAGGGCACCTACAGGAGGCAACCAATAACTGTTTCTGTTTCTTTCTCTCTCTTTCTCTCTCTCTCATCAAAAACATATCCACATATCCTTGGGTAAGGCTTTAAAAAGAACAAAAATAAGTAGTAAATCTAGTTTTCCTGCCCCATGTGGTCCTTTCCAGAAGGAGCTAAACAACTCAGATTCTCTTTCTTTGATGAAACAGTACCACTAACTGAATATATGAAAACTCATAAAGAACATTATAAAAAGATGAGTCCACCTTTCGTACAGCAGCCCAGAAATTTCTTCACAGCATATTGCCCTCTCCCTCATCATCTTCATTTCAAGTAAGTATACGATGTAACTCTTAGTATGTGCCTCTCACAGGGACAGTTTCTTGTTAGTCACACTATGCAGTGGATTGGGCTCAGATTCAGGATTCTCAGGGGAATAGTTAGCTCCCACAAGGCAGACTCTCTCAGTAACATTCTGATCTCATCCTTTCTCTTAAGTTTTCTAGTCAACATAGGAGGTAATTCAGAAAACACCAACATAGACATCTAGTCATACAGGTGAAAAACTTTCTAGAACCACATTATAAATAATTTATCCAGAAAAGGAAGGTTTGAGGGAAGAGGTTTAATAAAAGCACACAGTATTTCCCACATTAAATTTAAACTTGTCCATGGTCACATTTAAATATAAAGCTGTAACTGCAGAAGCTGATTCTACAATGAGCCAAACAGCTAAGGTTAGCTATGGATTAATTTGATGAGATCAACTGGACCATTATTAGTAAAGTAAAGATATTACAAAACATTTAATTACTCAGTTAACAGTTATTTACTGAGCACCAACTAGACAATTAGCAATGGAAAGGATATAAAGATAACATGTAGATTCTATCAAGTGATATACAGTCTCATAGAAATTATAAATACATATGATTCAAAATAAAAAAGCAGAAAGTGCCATAAGAGAAGTACAAAGAACCATAGCAGCCAAAAAAGAGAGAACGACTTCAACTTGGTGACGGGTATGAGCTGGGCTAAGGAAAAATGGGGAGGGTTTGACAACAGGCAGAAGGAAAGACATAGCCAAACTTAAATGGACAAGCAAGGGTGAGTAAAGGACAGTAAGTAGGGGGAACAATTTTTTCACTTTGTAAGGAGGATTAGGTAAACAAAGAACAATACGAAAATGAGATTATAGAGGTAACTGAAGCCAAACCGTGGAGAATCTTGAATGTTAAGCTATACTTTTTTCAAACCATGCTAATTTCTAGCCATGGCCATTACATCCAAGTTATATACACACGTGCACACACACTTTAAGGCAATTTATATGCATATTTATCTAACACAAGAAAAAAACATTTTCTATGTAGGAAAAACACAAACACAACAATAACCCTACTCCAAAGACAGTAAAAACAGCATTCAAGTGAAAACAGGGATGCATCTTTTTTGAAATTTTACTGACTTTTCTCATGGTTAGGAATAATGTTAATGGATCCAGATTAATAGGCAATAATCTGGAAAAATATCACAACTGGGCAATATCTGAGAGCTTCTTATGGGAAGGAGAAGTCAAAAGTAATGTACTATAATAGCAGGATTGTTCCCTTCAACCCTTAATACCAACTAGTTAACATGAATAAACTGTTTATAAAATCTCCTTTCATAAAAACTTTCCTCTGTTCTAGACTAAAAGAGTACAGACAACCACATGTGATATGTAAACCTCAGATGGATCCTGGATTGGTGAAAAAAATAGCTACAAAAGCAATTTTGAGATAATTAAGGAAATCTGAATATAAAATAGACATTTGGTGATGTAGATAGTTAATTTTCCTAGATGTGATCATGAATGGCACTGTGGTTATTAGGAGAATGTCTTTATTTTTATAAGTATTTAGCATTGAAAAATCATAACACATACAAATTACCCCAAATGTTTTAGATTAAAGAATATATACAGAGAAAAAAATAAAACGATGGCAAAAACATTAGTGGATCCACATTGAGGGTATATAGGAATGATCACTACACTTTTTTTCCTCCAACTTTTCTGTATGTTTGAAATATTTTTTAATTTTTTATTGTATTTTTTCCATTACCATTCAACCCCCTGAAAGTCCCCTCCCCGCTACAACCACCACTCTGTTGTCCATCTCCATGAGTTCTTTTTCCTTTTTGCTCTATCCCTCCACCCCCTAATGTTCAACTTTTCTGTATGTTTGAAATTTTTCAAAAAAGTTGGGGGAGGTGGAGGGAAACCAACCATCTCAAACAATGTGAAACTACAACTTAAGACAAAACATAAAAAGACTTGGTTATTCTTAAACTCAGTTTTTCTTTGTAGCAGTTTCCTGGTGATTTCTTAAGAGCACAAATAATACTCTTTGAACCTGGGTGTTACAGCATTTTTTTATAAAGCTAAAGACCATGAAATAGTTAGAAATTCCCAAAAAAGAACAATTATTTGGTAAGGCTTTTACTTTCACATAGAAACACAGTGGTGGTATTAGCTCTAACCAGCAGACTGTACCATTTTTTAGGACCTTTGACCTGTTGGGAGATCTCATGAAGGCTATAAAGTTTCTTCTCAGAAATATGCATGTAGACCCCAAATACTCTATACAGTTTCAGGAGAGTCCCCAGATAGCTTCCAAAGCCTGTATATGAGCTGAGAATCTTTGCCTACTCTTTGCTGAGAAAGCTAATGAGAATACTGAAGACGTATAAGGTTGCTTTGCATATAAAATTTAAACATATAAGCAAATTTTGATGCATTAATAGTTCTTTCGCAACAATAAAACTTCTGTAATAAACTTCCTGTTTTTATTTGAAAAGCAAATGATTTTTAAAAGTGTAAAGTCAAATAATGATTGCATTCCCATCTTGCGTTCCTATGGCTGCTGTTATAGGAGCAGAAATCCCGTTTTTAAAGCAGGACAAAAAGTCGTTCTACGTGCCAACTGCCATACACGTAGTATCTCTTCTCAGTGTCCAGACTACGCCAGGACTCCTGCCCTTTCCCTTCTCCTAGCCCAGTTCGAAAAAAGCTGATAGTTTCAACCTCAAAGCCACAAATCCCAGACAAGGATTGTGGGTATTGTAGTCCTTTGCACACGCGCACCGGAGGAAGGTTTAAAGGTGGTTTACAGAGGTAGCAGGACAATCTTTGCTTAGTATACTGAAGATCAATGCTACTTGCTACCCTAAGCAAGAAAATAAAATAACAACGTTGACCAAGACAGAGCCGAAAACGCACCTCGAACTTCAAGTCCCAGTGTATTTTGCGCCACAGCCAAGCATTGCTCCTACCGCGCCTGCGCCCTGCTCAGCCGGTAACTCGCCTAGGACAAGCAGAAGACCGGGCCGGCACTCCCGCCACTGTCGCCGCAAAGGTGCAAGCAAAAAATGTGGGTTTTTGGTTACGGGTCCCTGATCTGGAAGGTGGATTTCCCGTATCAGGACAAGCTGGTCGGATGCATCACAGGCTACAGCAGGCGCTTCTGGCAAGGCAGTACAGACCACCGTGGAGTCCCCGGCAAGGTGAGCCGCCAGCCAGTGCCCTACACTTATTGTCCCCAGGGCGCTGTTCCCCACCGGCTTGCCCATCTCTGTGGGACCCACACCCTAAAGCTTCCCAGGGCCAAGTATGTGGGTTAGGGATAATTCTGTTACATCTGTGCATCTTCCTGAGCTACCTGACTCCCACCTCTCCCAAACCTAGGGAACTCCTTCCAAATCCACTCGAGACTCTAGTGGTTAGTTTCTTGAGCAGGCAAGAAACGTGGGCACAAGCACACAAGCTCGCACAAAGCTGACGTGCTGGCAAGGGGCCCCCAGTCTTGGCAACCTCTGCCAAAAAAAAAAAAAAAGCAAGGGAAGATCAATCTTTGAGTCACAACGGAGTTGAAATACTAATATCAACTTGCAGATTCAGCTTTTTGGCAATTAAATCCGTTGGCATTTCTGCATTTTGGCAGACCTTCACTGGTTTGAATTTAAACGTGTATTTATTTCTGGGTTTTCTTTAGTATCTTTCCAAAGGTATATTTTATACACCTGCAGTCAGAGAACTAGTTTCCATAATTACCTGGGGTTATTAGGAAGCTTTGAACGCTTTGGTTGTCAGGTACTGTACTAGCAAAGTTACAGTAAAGAGCTCCTGGTTTGTCACCTGAGTGCACAGTATCCATTACTATATCCAGCATTATTTTAATGTTTCTTGATGATTCTTCTCTAAGTTATACATGGGAAATGTAAGTTCTCTGATCCATTTTTCAGTCAGTTATCCAAAGACATTCAGCTCAATCTATTTGTACAGAATATTAGTCGCAGCTCACTGCTTATGGAAATCAGCCTTGTAGTGGCTGTAAAACAGATAATCCATAAGTAACGTTTAGTTTGGGGTAACTAACACTTTGGATAATTCAAACACTTGTTTTAATTAACCTCCTAACTTTTGAAAGAGTTTAACATTTTTTATTGCTTTTGTTCTCTAAAATATTCTGAACGTTATATGAGTTCAATTACTGTTTTTTAAAGAGATTAATATTGGCCCAAAAGCACAATGTCTAAAATGCTAGAAATCAGTTGTAGAAAGAGATCAGGGTTAATTCCGAAGGAATACCTGCAGTTGTGGAACGAGGAAGTGAGAAAGGCCGTCCAGTAGTTTGCACCTGCTCGTAAGAAGAGACGTAGTGTTCAAGTCCCAAAAAGAAGCTGAGTCAGAAGCCATTTTGTTTCAACTGGAGCTGATGAAGAATTTGGCTTTAAGGTAAATAGATGACTTGAAAACTTAGAGCAAAAACACATTTATAGGCCAGCAGGGAAACTTCATGGCCAAAGTATGTCTAAGAATGTTATAAAATAATATTTAAGACTTTAAGGAACTAAGTTAAATAAAATGCCTTTGAGTTATCAGGCATGAACACTTAATATTGCCATTCTAAAAAGAAAAGCCTTAGCCTAGCCTCCAGTTTTAATTATTTTTTAAAAGATTTTATTTATTTTTAGAGTGAGGAGAAGGGAGGGAGAAAGAGGAGGAGAGAAACATCAATGTGAGAGAGAAACATTGATCAGTTGCTTCTAGTATGAGCTCCGAGCCTGGACTGGGGACTGAACTCACAAGTAAGGCATGTGGCCTGACCGAACTTACCCTTCACTTTGCAGGACAATGCCCAACCAAGTCACACAGGTCAGGGCTTAATGACCAAGTATTAAATGTTTACGATAAGGTTATAATAGCATGTTACTACTCTAGTCTCAACCAAAATGTACACATTTGTTACACAGTACATTGAGATATGTACAGTGTGAGAACAGACTGATAAGAAATTGCCAAGTCAATACAACACAGTTCTTTAAATGAAGGCAGATATAAAATCCAGTATCTCTCTTTTTACTTAAATTTACTAAAAGATAACGCAGGAAAGTTAGGGGGAACTGCAATAGTTTTTAAATGTAATACTTTTACACCTACTTTTATTTAAACAATCCATGATAGCAAATTAAAGGAAAGTCTAAGTACTAAACATTTTCTAAGTGTAATGCTCTGTTTAAAAAAAAAATGAAAAAAACAAAATTTACTTCATATTTTTCATGATAATGGGTCATCAACCTTAGGTAAATATTAACTGTCTGACAAGAATACAAAAGCCTACAGAAATATACTGCAGATTAAAATAACATAGATGCTATATGGGACTGTGTTTTTTTACAGCAACATATGCTCCTCATAAGTTAGTCAGTATTATGTATGAAAGGTAATATTATTAAACAAATGTTAAACTTATTTCCACATACTGCAATGTATTATTTATGGAAAAAAATATTGAACCTACTTGCTTTATTAATTTATGCTTTCTGGCTTCATTAAACTTTAATCTTTTACTAAGTTTAATCAAGCGTCTCATTTATATATAACAAACTGGCAATTTCTCATCAAATTAAAGGTTTATTTAAATGTGAAATTTTTTTCATATCAGAGAAAATAAAAATATAAATTCCAATTTCAAAAAGAG
>VMDR010032670.1:0-11640 GCA_007922815.1 Macrotus californicus
AGGCATGGCACGAGAAGCAACAGCTGATTCCAGACTGAATCTGTCTGCTAAGAAGATTACTGGGACAATTGGTGAGAGGTGAAAGGTCTGGGGATTAGAGGGTAGAAATGTGTCAGTGTTAGTCACCTGATTCTGAAAGTTGCATTGTGGTTGCATGGGCACATGTGCCTGCTTCTAGGAAATGAATATCAAAGCATTCAGAGGCTATAGGGTATTGGGTCCATAACTTATTCTCAAACGTTTCAAGAAAAAAGTTCTTTGTACAATAGCATATTCACAACTTTCCTGTAATGATGTGATTATTTCAAAATGAAAGTACATTCTTAAAAACGTTAGTTGGTATATTGGACGTGACAGTGAAAATTGACACAACATTTTGGGAAGATAGTTGGGCCTTAATCAACTAAATTTAAAATGGATATTCCTTTGGACCATTAATTCTACTGAAATGCTCATATGTGAGAACAAAGACATGTGTAAAGGATAATCTCTGCAGTATAATTTGTGGTGGTAAAGAGATCAGAAACAATCAAAATGTCCAGTAGTGGAGGTCTAGCTAGATAAATTATGGTGCATCCAAATAATGGATAGTTGTGGCTATGGAAAACAATGATTACAGTGAACCAAACTCCATGTAAATTGTTAAGTGTGCATGTGTGTGCACAAAAAATATCTGGAAAGACACACCAGAAACTGTTGTGAGTGATTATCGGGGGAGTGGGTGGTACCCTTTTTGTACTGTTTGTATTTTTACCATATTTATTTTATCTTTTTAAAAGTTACATTTGCCTATGTAACCACAATGCAACCTTCAAAATCAGGTAGTTAGTTTTTAATAAAGGCAATAGGAGAATTTGCCTATAAACTTTGCAAAGAGAAAAATGTATCTGCAACTAAGTGTTTGCCAAACTTCTTTTTTTAAAGATTTTATTTATTTATTTTTAGAGAAAGGGGAAGGGAGGGAAAAAGAGAAGGAGAGAAACATCAATGTGTGGTTGCCTCTCATGTGCCCCCTACTGGGTATCTGGCCCACAACCCAGGTATGTGCTCTGACTGGGAATCAAACCGGTGACCCTTTGGTTCACAGGTTGGCGCTTAATCCACTGAGCCACACCAGCCAGGGCCCAAACTTCTTAATTGTCCTCATCTGCTTAAACTCAACACTCCCTGTCCCCTCTTCCCTCAGACATCAGTATACCATCTGTACCACCACTGCCCCTTCCCTCATCCGTGACAGACATTGTTGATTGATCCCAGCACCCATTACCTCTGAGCCCAGACATAGACAGAGAATTCTCAGTGCAGAAAGCCCAGCAGCTTACACGTAGTCATCAGTTTGGTAAAAGAGAAAGCCTTTACATCCCTGTCCTTCAGAAAATGCCATCTCTTCCAAAGGCCTACAGGGGCTCTAGACTCCAGTGGGCAAAGCATCAAAGCACTGGGCCTAGCCTGGCCACTCACAGTTTAGCCCAACCCTGCTCAACCACCCTTACATTTGTCCTCCATTTGGAGTTGTGCCATCCCATTCCTGGGACTTTAGGGGAACCTGGTTAACACTCAGCTCATGGACTAGAGTATGGATTCAGCAGTACTTTCAGCCAACACAGTCAGGTACTTCTCTCACATGCCCTCAAATCTCTGGGAATCCTGCTGAAATGCAAACTCAGATTTTGGGGTGCAGGAGGAGCCTGAGATTCTGCATTTCTCATAAGCTCCAGAGTGATGACTTGCTGCTGGTTTTGAGATCACATTTTGAGTAGCAGGGCCTTAGAGCAGTGGTTCCTAAACTTTAGCTGTAATCAGAATGACCTGGAAAGTTCATTAAAACACAAATTGCTGGACTTGTCCCCAGAGTTTCTGATTCAGTAGATCTGGGATGGGTCCCAAGAATTTGTATGTCTAGCGAGTTCTCAGGTGACACCATGGCTGCTGGTCCAGGATGGGTTTGGTTCTCAAACATGTTGGAGAGAAATCCTCCAGCGACACTCACCTTTCTTCCCCCAGGAAGCCTTTGAAGTAGTGTTGGGCACATCTGATTTGAAACCCTCACCTGTTACTTATTGAGAGCTGCTTAACCATCCTGAGGCTCAGTTTCACTGTTTATGAAATGAGTCTAGCAATGCCTTACCTCGGATCACAGTCATAAAGACTCAGAACCAATGCAAGTAAAGGACTTAGCACAGCACTCGGTACGTTTTAGTTTAGTTTCGTTTGCCTTTGCCTTGGGGCAGGCATCCTGCCCTCTCAAGGGTCTGGAGGAAATGGCATGAATCTCCCACAGGAATGTGCTACCACCAGGCAGACCTCAGATTTAGAGCTTGTTCACATTTGATGTTCACATGCACCCTGGATGCTAACGTGGCAACGTCAGTCAAACTGTTCCCTCAATAGTCTTTCAATTGCACACATTGCATTGCACGTAGACACAATGCTGCATCTGTGAGGTAGTCTCCGGGCTTCCTCTTTGACGAAGTCTGGACACCTTTCTGATTTTACAGGTGCTAGGCTGAGGAAAGTATAACCATAGGCAACAGGAAGCCAACCTGAACTTTCCTTGGCCTCTCACAAAGGCTCCCAGGTGCAGGTTCCCACCCACGCTCTCAAACCACCACTACCCTGATCACCAAATCCACAATCTTTGCTGCAAATTACTGGCTGTGGTGGTGAGATGGTGGGGAGGGGAGCAAATAGATACTCTCTAGCACACAGCAGATGGGATTTTCAGTAATGCATTCTTTCTGTGTAACTTCTGAAGGCAGCACAGATTCGGAGCACTTGACTACACCAAATCCTCTCACAGATGTTTGGCCATTCTGGGTGTCATGTCCATTGGGGCTCACTGGGAACACCTCACCTCCAGAAACCTTTGGGGCTGGTTACCCTAGAGCACAGGTGGCAAACACAAGGCCCATGGGTCAAATGTGGCCCTCCACCTTGTTTTATCTGGTCCGGCACCTTGTTTCCACCTAGTAGCAGTGCCGAGCTCCTTGCTGCTAGTTAAGGAGTAGTTACATTTATACAGTTCTAAAATTACATTCGGCCCTTTGAAGGCAACCACAAGGCTGATGTAGCCCCTGGTGAAAGTGAGTTTGACACCCCTGCCCTAGAGGAAGGAAAGCGGCCATGAAAAGGCTTGACATCTGGAGGGACTCAAGAGAAGGAGATTTCCAGATAATTGAGACTTAACCCTTTAAGAACCAGAGCTTGATTCCCCAAACTCCCCTTCTCAAATTTACACTGTTTGTTAGAAAGCTTTCCAGGTAAACTGTGCATTTCCATACTTCCTTCAGTACAAGCTATGCATCATAGTATATTTTTATCATAATGACTCAGGGTCATTACTGGATCATCAATCAGTGTGTAAAATTGAACCACTTGAACAATATCCTTTTTTAAAAAAAATCATTTTTTATTGTTATTCTATTAGAGTTGTCCCAAATTCTCCCCTTTTGCCCTCCTCCACCCATCCCATCTCCCACTCCTGTAGTTAATTTCCACACTGTTGTCCATGTCCGTGGGTCATTCATACATGTTCTTTATCTAGTCCCTTCCCCATTCTTCCACCATTATCCCCCCTCCCCTCTGGTCACTTGCAGTCTGTTCCATGTTTCCATGCCTGTTGTTCTATTTTGTTCATTAGTTTAATTTGTTCATTAGATTCTTCTTACGGGTGAGATCATATGGTATTTGTCTTTCAATGATTGGTGAAAGATTTCTTTTTTAAAGATTTTATTTATTTAATTGTAGATAGGGGGAGGGAGGGAGAAAGAGAGGGAAAGAAACATCAATGTGTCATTGCTTCTCACGCAACCCCTAGCCTGCAACCCCTAGCCTGCAACCCAGGCATGTGCCCTAGACTGGGAATCGAACTGGCAGCCCTTTGACTCACAGGCCAGTACCCAATCCAGTGAGCCACACCAGCTAGGGCCCAACTGGCTTATTTTACTTAGCATAATATTCTCCAGTTCCATCTATGCTGTTATAAACATTAGGAGTTCCTTCTTTCTTTCTGCTGTGTAGTATTCCGATGCGTACATGTACCACGGATTTTTTTATCTGCTCATTTACTGATGGGCACTTGGGCTGTTTCCAGCACTTGGTTGTTGTAAATAGTACTGCTATGAACATAGGGGTGCATAAGTTCTTTTGAATTGGTGGGTCAGGATTCTTGGGGTATATTCCCAGCAGCAGAATCACTGAGTCAAGAGGCAGTTCCATTTTCAGTTTTTAAGGGAAATCCCATACTGTTTTCCATAGTAGCTATACCAGTCTGCATTCCCACCAACAGTGCATTAGGGTTCCCTTTTCTTTGCATCCTCACCAGCACTTGCTGTTTGTGAACAATCTTCTAAATATTGCATCCCTTGCTCCATGTATTCTTTTCACTTCCTACTTTTCTTAAGTCAGTTTTTCCCTCTGACCTCAGATTTGACATATGCGCTCTATTTGGTGTTTCCCTCACTCTGTTCCTTTGCTATTTCATTTATTCTTTAATTTGGGAGTCAGTTCCTTAACTGTCTTGGATTCCTCTGGATTTCACATGAGCTTAACTCCTACCATAGAGGGAGATGGATAGAACTGGATTGCATAAAAATATTTGCCCCTATGGTCAACACTCCCTGTATTCAAGTGCTTTTGAATCACATTCTAGCTCCTTAGTGACATTTACCTTTTTCATCTCTGGTAGCTTGGTGTCAGGCTGTCACTTCATGCTGCTTCATAAAGACTTGTCTTTAGCTGTCCCTTTCCTGCTACAGAGTTTTCTGCTGTAGGATATAACACCAAAAAGCCAAGCATGTTAAAACTGTGCATAGACTAAAAATTGATAAGCTATAAGTGAGGATTTAGGTGGCCTTCCTACAAGTAAAGGCATGCTTTCTGCTTTTGGTCCATGCTTGTCTTGATGGTCCCAAGGCCTGAATCCCTGTATCTCAGTCTGCATCACTGATATGATAAAGGACCTTGCTTTCTAAGTATTAGTTAAAGCATTGTCACAATGCATTTTATTTCTATTTTTATAATCTTCGTGTAAATGGAGAAATATAGCCTCATCACTGAAAGAGACACAGATCATCTATTCAAAACCAAGCATATGACAGATGAAGAAGCAGAGGCTCAAAGTGAGGATAAATAGCTTGCTGAAGATCTCATGACTCTTTAGGGTAGCTCCTGGAGTCTCTTTAATATCTCCTGATTTCTAGTTGAATCTCCTTATATATTGCCAGTGGTTTAGTCATTAATTCATTCATTATATGTTTGCAGCAGAAGCCCAATGTGTATTGATACAATTGATGAAAGAAATCTTTTCAGAATGTGCTTATTCGTGGGAAGTCTCTGAAGTATCTCCAAAGAAGTATGGAGCTTTTAGGATCCAGTCTGAAAATGAATATACTATGTAATCTGTAGTGTATAACTCTGCCCAGCCTTCGATGAACCAACAATTCTATTCTCTGTGTTCGGGAGATGGTGAAAGGAATCCAAAGAGGTAAGGTGGTTTGTTCAAAATCAAACAGAAGTTTAGGGCCAGCACAGAACCTGGAGTCTGAGACCCAGACTCCCAGCCTGATCTGCTTCCCATATATTCTATGCTTTTCTCTCCAAAGCATCACCTGCTTTTGGAAGAGAAATTCTATATCCTTGAGAAGGGTAAACCAGTGGATGTATTATTCTGTAAATGAAAGGATTCCTGGAAGTACTGCTGGAGAAAACCAAGAAAGATGTCTCACTTTCCATATCCTTGTTGTTACTTGGACACTTGCTCAGCTCTAGAGAATGATTCAAAATAACTAACACAGGAAGCTTAGGACTTCACACGGTTCCACTGATGGACATTAGGAAACTGATCTTCCCTGAACAACAAAGCCAAAAAATGTATAGAAGTCAAACAGTCTTCAAGGTCAGGATCCTCAGAAGCCTGATTATTTCAGTAGTCTCCTGTCTTGTTTCTCCACCCCCTCACTCTTCCAATTTATCCTCCATGTTGCCTAAAAAAAAAGAAAGTTTTCTAAGTCATGCTCAAAAATCTCCAATAACTCTTTGTTTACAGGGAAAAAAACTCTAAACTCTTTATCAGGTATTTGAGGACATCCACACACTGAAACTACAGACCTTTCGAAGTTCATATCCCAATATTCCTGATAGGGTGGTTTGTTCCCTGCTCTGTTGGCCAGAACCTCTGAACAGCCATTTTCTCTGCTGCAATTTCCTTCCCTTTAGAGTCCAAGGCCCAAATCTGACTGGTGCCCCCAGTTACAGTACAAATGCCCACACTACCCAGAAGCAATCCCTGCTTTTTCCCAATTACTTCACACTTTATGGGTACCTCTCTCAAGACATTTATCACACTCTATTTTGTATCACTATTATTTATAGATATGTCAGATCTCAACTTTTAGACCATTTTTTTAAAGCTAGGATTCTCTTCTGGTTTATTTTTACATCCTTTGCAGGGTTTAGTGGTGCCCTGATCACAGTAGATTTATTGTGGAAGAATAAGAAGAATGGAATTTTAGTCTCAGAGGTTTGGATTCAAATCCTGACTTTGCTACCCACCAGTTGCACAACCTTCACCAAAATGTTTGAACTATCCTGAGCCCCTGCTTCCTTATCCGAAGAAAGAGAATACTAATATTTCCTGTTCTGAGCTGTTAGGTCAGTTAGTGATGAGGTGTGTAAGATGTCTGGCATAGTTTGGGGCATACATAATTGGATAATGAATAGGCACTTTAGTATTTTTGAAAAAAATAAATAATTTGGGGGAAATGTGTGAGACAGAGGCACAGCCGAATTGGAATTGACATGTGGGAGACCTCTTCTGATCAAATTCACAAAGCCTGAGAAATGGTCCTTCTCCCTTTCTTCCCTTCCAAGCCGAACAAGACAGCACCCCAGACAGGAAATCATCGGCTTCACTACCGCTCTTTCCTGCAGCTCATCCTTCACTTCTTCCAATTTGGGGTAGTGCCTTTTCATTCCCCCAGGATCCTCTCCCTGGAGCCCAGGCTGCAGGGTGTTTAAATATGGCCCCCAGATGGTGCTGAGAAGGAGGGGACAGCCTCATCCTCCCCCTCAGCCCCGTCCTGCCTGCCTCATCCACTAGGCCCAATGAGAAACAGGTGATTGCCGAGGATACTGGGGGAGGCTTTGATCTGCCGGCTGCACAGAAGCCAGCTGAGCCAAGAAGGAGCAGTGTCAGATTTATTGCGGCCCTGAGAAGTACAGATATTAGGTTGGCTGTAGCTCACTGACCTCTTCAGGCTTTCCATTTTGGTCTGAGATTTATTACCTCCTTGGCTTTTTTAATTCCCAGGGATCTGTGCCTTTAACATTTCTGCCCAAGCCCCCCAAGTCACAAGGACTTCCTGTTTGCCAAGACCACAGATAAAGAAGACACAAACCACAGGACACCAACACTATGTAATTTTTTTGTTCCTGACTCCTTAATTTCTCAGCCTTCCTAGGTGTTCTGTCAAGATGCAGTCTGAAAGTCTAGACTGAGAGATATCTATGATAGAAAATGTACATCAGTATTTCAAGTCCTCTGAATTTATTCTAGCCATTTGACAGTTGCTTGGAGATACAATCTCAATTTTTGCAATGGCCCCTTCAGCAAGATATTTATGGCAGATACAACTGTAATTATTTACCTGTAACAAAGTCCAGGTCTGTCTGCTTCAGGTGATTCAGGCAGCAGAGGGACAGGGAGAAATGATTCATCTTCCTCTTGTCCAAAAGTTGACCTTTTGCCCTTGGGCCCCTTCCCCACTCATTATAAAAACGTTGATGAGCTGGGTATGGGCCATTTCCTGGAACTCTTCTGGATACCAATATTAAAATAGGTGGGCCAAAAATAATACATGCAAGATGAAGTGGTAAAAACATAGATTTGGTGAGCTCCTTGAAGGCAGGCACACACTGTGCTTTGTTTTCCCTATTTTCTGGTTCGAACTTACATGGAGATAAACACTCCATCAGTATTTAAAGGTTTATTTTTTTCCGGCAACATATTCAAAATAATACACAATGGTGTGTGTTGGCCCCCATAATAGTCCCCTGAGGACAATGTGCAATTATCCCAAAGCGGCAGCCTCTCAGCAGATCCTGGTGCCCGCCTGGTTTGTAGCATCTTCAGAGGCTGGTTAGTTTGTTTCAGTCTCTGGTCTTTCCACTCACATTGCACTTTTAGCCAGAAATGTTGCCCAAAGTAATTGCCCATTTTAAGGACAGACAGAGTTTTCAAACAGCTCTTGGGAAATCACAATCCATCTGAAAAGGCAAAGAGCTAGCCACAGTGACCACATCCACGAGCCTGTGCTGTGGATGCCAGGGCAACTCCAAAGAGGAGACAAAGATTTTCCTGAACCATGAACAGCACTGTCGGTGTACATGTGTCACCCGTCTAAAGGTCTTTTCTCCAAGATCAGTGTCTATTTGAAATAATGTTTTTAAAAAGTTCTCTGTGTTTGTAAGAAAACAATTAAGTCATGTTAATTTATTTTGTTCACATGTGTGCTTTTTTTGTTTCAGTGGTTATTTGTGCTCTTGACAAAGGTGCTGAGAATGAGAAGTGGCCTTTGGGAGCCGCTCAGGGCTTCGCAGTGGTGCTGGTGAGAATTGTGCCTTTCTCTCTCCCGCCGTGTTTGCATGGCTCAGACCCTCCTGGCCACCGTGTTAAAATGACCAAGCTGCCACACAGTTTGGACTTGCACATGACCGCTCTAGCTTGTCTGTCTCAATAGGAGGGCAGGAAAATTCTGCTTCAAAGCAGTGTGTTTTTCCATTTTAAAACACTACCTGCACCCTGTAGAACATTTGAAAATGCTACATCAGAGTAGAAAGCCAACCGTGATCACCCAGAGCAAAGTGATATATCCTTCAAGAATTGACTTTCCTAAGCCTGTAGTTTGCTTATTTGCAATCAGGTGCACATACCAGTTTTTATGTGATACATAAGACTCGTGCCTTTAGACCTTAAGGAAAACTCTTTATGCACATCACTTTTACAGCTACAATGTGTCTCATTAAGTCAATGTGCACCTGCATTGCTCTATTGTTGTTGATTATTTATATTGTTGTTTCTTTGACTTGCTACTATTTCTTCTTCAGGGTTTCTAATATAGGAGCAGCCCAGAGAACACAGAAGGAAGTGATCAGTGCCTACATCCAACAGAGCAGCCACGGTTCGTTCCCCTTATCTTCTCTAAATAAAGCCCAGGTCTGGGCCAGGTACTTGACTCATCATGACAATGGCTCCTCAGGGACCCTTGGACTTCTGGCCTGAGAGGCTCTGCTAGTTACCTATAGTGCTGGATCAGAGGGTGTCCCCAATCACCTGCAGTCAAAAGCTTCTCTGGACTCCTACCCGGGAACCCTGTGGGCTGATGCTTCAGCCATAGGCTCTCTGAATCCTGCTTAATATTATCTCAAAACAGGATCTGAGTCTTTTGCCCCCTGGTCCTGAGTAGGTTCATCCCAGTCCACTGGTCCCTGTATTAGGACCCCAGGGACTACTCCTGCCTTGCCATGGGGCTGGGTTGGGGGCTAACCCTTAAGAGGCTCCTGGCCCTTTCTGAGAGCAAAACTGACCTGCAAACTTCGCACAATAATAAGACTTTTGTTACTTGCAGTATATGGCCCTGAGACTGTCCTAGTGACATGCTGGTGTTGAATAATGTTATAGATGTACATTGTTATTCCTAAATAAAATTTATTAATATTTACTATTATGAGGAAGCTACACAATGCCAGGCTCCATGATGGAAGAGGAATAACAGCTTCCCCAAGACCACACAGCGAGACAGCCACAGAGCTGACTTCACTCTATCCACTGACTTCCATGTCCAAGGTCCTTCCCTTTCACCGTGCTGTTGATGCCAAACATCTCTAGAAGTATCTAGTCTTGAGGAGATCAAGATCTTGATAAGCAAAGTTGGGTGTCATGTGGTCACACAACATGTTGTAACAAAATTGAGTCTCAAAAGTCTGCCCAAAGCGGATCGCTTAGTAGCAGTTGATACTAGAAGACAATTTCCAGATGGTGCAAGTCTGGTGTACTGAGGAAGTCTGGTATACCAGCCCTTTGTTCTTCAAGGCACTCAGCATTTTCCACTGTGTTCTGTGTGCTCACTGCTGAGCTCCCTCTCTCCCCAGTCTGCACACATGCCTGGCTGTACAGAACAGGACATTCCCATGTACTCCCCAAAGGAAAGCACTGCCAATTCCCCACAAACAGGCATTCCAAGCTGGCCTGGGAACCTGTCAATTAATGATCAATTTGCCTGTCACCCTCACAAGAGCCTCCTAAAGATTAGCCAGCCCAGGACAGGTGGATCTGGTTTCCAAGCTAGGGTCTGTGGTGACTCCTCAGAGCCTTGCTGGAGGATGAGCCCTGAGGGGGACAAGCTACTACTCAGCATCAAAGCATCAACAAATCCTTCCCCCAGCCAGGGATGGAGCCAGACACTCTGACACCCTAGCTGAACCAATTTGGCACACCTGTAAGCAGGTGACGTGGCTCTCCATTTTCCACGGCAATAGTGCCTCTATACTTTTGCACAAGCTATTCATTCATTTTGTCATACATTCCCTTGCCTATCTGCCTGGAGAACTCCTATTCATCCTTAAAAACCCTACATAGGCATTAGTTGCTCCTCTCTGAACATCCTTGAAACATATTTACAGTGGATCACTTCAGAACTTTGTACACATGTGAGTTCAAAGCCCATGTATATCTACAGGTTTCTCCCATTCATTAGGTTATAACTCTATTTTTATGGTGACATCTGGAACCTTAAACATGGCACAGTACCTGACACATGGCCTGCTGAGAGGATTCCCTTGACACAAATCTTCTGAGGAGTTTAGACCCAAGGGACTGGGGAAGGGAATGACTCCATCACACATCTCTGCTTAGGTCCCAAGAGCCTTACCATGGCATCCTAGCAGGGATGACAGGTTAGGACAGAGACAGGCTTTTGGCAACTTGGAGTTCTTTTCTGACACTTGTTCTTGAACTCTGAGATTACAAGTATCATCCCTCATGACCATGCAGGTGAGGGGTAGGCTAGGTCCTGGTTGTAGAGTCAGGTGCCTGAGCCCACTCTCAGCTGGGCCTGTCTGAGTCCACACTCAGCACCACGTTGTTCCAGGTGCATATAAAACATGGCAGCAATAGTAGATAACCAGCCTTCATGGTGCTAATTTCTACGCTGCCCTGCTTTATCCTGACTCTGGAATAACTGCCCATTTTCTAAAATCCTGCAGTTCTGACTCCTGACTGGTTCTATTCTTGACACACTCCCAGCTTCTAACCATGATTTCTCCTCTGGTCTTTCTTCCAAACCTATATCTTCCAAGGCCACCTAATGACAGATAGTTTGTGATATTCTTTAAATGTACAGTCCCAGGACAGAATTTTCCCAGTGGTACAGTACAGACTAGACTACCAGCTATAATTTCTTAGCCCAGGAAAGCTCACACTGGCACCGTCCAACCTAGCAATAGGCTTGTAAACCACGTCCTCATTCTCCAATGGTTATACTTACATCCTTAAAGGCTGAACCCCATCTCTGCCTTCCTCATACTCTTTTGGCTCTAGCCCACCAGGATCTGGAGATTAGTAAAGCACAACACCCCATTTGG
>VMDR010032671.1:0-11626 GCA_007922815.1 Macrotus californicus
ACTGACAGCCATCTTGGTTGACATGAGTGACTCCGCTTTGTTTTATATATTTTATGCTATCTTAACCAGACCAATGCCATTTTATTGGTCCTGCTGTTCACAGCGATTCACTACTGGGGTTTTTCTCAGAAAACTACAGAAACAGAGTAAGCAAAATATGGTGTTTTCGCCATGATTCCACTGGAGATGGAATGTTTTGCTTTAACTTGAGATGAAGGGTAGGAATATTTCCTGTTATGTTGAAGTTGTAGGATTTGGTGGTTGCAACAGCCTTGGGAAATTTGAAACCTAATTTAAATGAAACTATCCAGAAAATTGATTTTATGTGTATTCAACATTGTAGACATTGAATTGTATACTTTGCATGGGTAGATTTTTATGGTATGTAAATCATATCTTATAAAGATGTTTAAAAAATAGAGTGTGGAGTTTTGAATCCCTGGCAGTTTTCTACATTACACGTTCCTGTCTGCTGTGACCACTCAGAAAAGGCTACCCTTCTAACCTGAAATCCATAGGGACTTGCCTTCTTCCTGCCCTCCCACTTCTGAGAACTGTTACCTGGAACTCTCTCACCCTTCCCGCTCCTGTCCAGTTCTGCTGGGAGAGGAGTCACTGGGGTAAAGAGGCAGGGAAAGGTAGATTTTTACTCTGATTTCTTCATTACATATGGTTTTATATGTCTAGCCTGTGTCCCATGGACAGAAGGACTTCCCCCTAGTAGACAACAGAGAGGAGAGATGGATTCCAGGAGAATATGTTCTAGATTCCATAGTACTATTATTCACATGGTTTTAATTATTTAATTTAATTATTTAAATTAATTCAATTATTTAAGTGGTACTTTTATTCAAATGGTTTTTCTGTGAGCTAGGCTATGGATTCAACTGCCCTAAGTATCTCCTTTCAATAAGCTGAAACTTTCAAACAACTAACTCAAATTGGAGTTTTTCAAAATTAAAGAAACTTTGGGATTTGTTCTTCTCTGTCATCGAACCAAAGTCCTTATCTTGGCGGGCACCTCATGTGACACCACAGGTGGCATGTTGCACATTCACTGTGTGCCAGGCACTTTCCTCGAATTAACACTCAAGTCTCAGCAATTCTTGAGTTAGCACTCTTGCTATCATCAGTTTTTTGATGAGGAAATGAATGGACCCAGAAACTGGGTAAACTTGACCAAGCTTCCACAGTTACAGAGCAGTACAAAATCATAGAGCATTTGAACCCAGGCTTTTTCCAGATATCTGCTCTTAATAGTCATAGCTCTGCCCGGAGCAAGTTCAGTAAATATTTGCTCGCATATCAGGGTTGAAGTATGTTCTCCTGGGAATGTGAGCAAATTCAGGCTTACCACCATGAAAAGTATATCATAACTTTCATGACTATAATAAATTACCCAAGAAAACCTGACTCCAGAAGTTCTAAGTCAGGGGATGTCAAACTCATTTTCACCGGGGGCCACATCAGCCTCGTGGTTGCCTACAAAGGGCCAAATGTAATTCCAACTCCTTAACAGTTAAGGAGTAGTTACATTTACACAGTCCTAAAATTGTTTTGACCCTTTGAAGGAAACCGCGTGGCTGATGTGGCCCCCAGTGAAAATGAGTTTGACACCCTGTTCTAAGTCATAAAAAATCTGTTTTAATGTGGTGTTCTGAATTGAATCTTGGGACAGAAAAAGGACCTTCATGGAAAACTGTTGAAATCTGAATAAAGTCTGTAGTTTAGATAATTTTATTATCTATGTTAATCTCTTGGTTTTAATGAATATATCATGGTTACATGTTAACATTGGGGAAGCCTGATGAAGGGCATATGGAACCTGTACTGTTATTGGCAACTCTTCTGTGAATCTAAAATTACTTAAAAATAAAAGATTCTTAAAAATCCAAAAAAAAAATGTTTTGATTAAAAAAAATGGCCCCAACTTTTAAAATCCCTTAAGCTAAAATAATTTACCTTTTATTTACATCATAAACATTTTGCAATTTTTAGAAAATCTGATAAACTTTAAGTTAAAATAGCCCATATGGAAATGCTTTAAATGGATGCCTCAGTTTTAGGTTAAAATATGTTAAATATCTGTTCTAATTTATAAGGCACTACCTTTCAGAAATTAACCCAGAAAAAATTTAGGAGGGAATTTTTGCTCAGTTAGTAGCCTTTAATATTTGATAGCCTAATATTTTAAAAATATTTTTATACTACTTTTTTTCTTCACAAGAAATATGCTATCAGTAAGGTGTGCCTAAAATCGATGTTTGCCTGGTTTATTTTCTGGGTGTGTTTGGAGACCAATGCTTATCTTGACACTGCCCCCCAGATCGACCGCTTCTAAAATAATTTGTTTGGGTGTGTCCGGTGTGTTTGAAATGTGCCCCATGACCACAAACTGGCGAAAGTTACTCCTTGAAGGAATTGATTGGTGCCCTGCGTGGACACTCATAACTTCATTTCTTTAACTCAGCTCTTAACAAGACCTTTGCTTGGGTTGACGTAAAGTTTCGAAAATTTCCACAATGTCTGCTAGCTAAAGCATAAATATCTAGAACGAGAGATTTCTTGAGGTTAGGGGAACGGTAAAATGTGCCCACTCTTCTGGTTTTCCCAGAACTGTGCCATGTTACTCAGCTTGGGAAAGCAAATCTCACTCACCAATGAACATCATTTGCTGTTAGCTATCTGCTTTATCAAAGCAGATCACCTTTTGTAGTGACCTAGCAAGTGCTTTCAAACTATTTTTTTTTTTTTTTCAGAGCTGGGGGGGTCCCACAGTCCTATCTCAGAATGTCTGAAAGAGAGAGAAAATAAGGTAGAAGTCAGTTGAGCTGGAACAATATGAATTTTGCCTTTCTTATATATTGGGGTCCTGGAGAAGATTTTTATTGGAACAAGAAAAAATGTCCTGCTATTAAATAAAGGCTTTGAACGCAACGACAAGCCCTCAGGGCCTGTTGGTGCAGGGGCTCTGCTACCTTGTGGGTTTTCAGAGATTGCCCGGAGGAGGTCCTCCTGCTCAGCGAGCTCCGCCGTTTGCTCTTTTCCACAGGACGACTTACTGTCTTTGAAGGTTGTGAGTGTGCTGCATCATCTCAGTATCAAAAGGGCCATCCAGGTCCTGAGGATCAATAACTTTGAACCAAACTGTCTACGGAGGCGGCCATCCGACGAGGTAGCATCTGAGGTTGAAGGTTGCACAGTGTGCGCTTTACATGCATGGGACTGCCTGTGTATGCAAAACTGAGACCCGTTTCTTCTTGGAGCCTGCAGGGAGGGCTTCTGGTTTCCTCAGAGCCTCATCTGGGCTCTGTTTTCCTTTATTCCTTCCGTTCCTCCCATGATGACTCTAGCTCTGTAATGGTAGCCAAAGATTGTGTTTTAGTTTCTGTTTTTCTTTTTTTTTTTATTCCTCATCTGAGGACATGCTTGTTGACCTTAAAGAGAAAGGGAAAGGGAAGTAGAAAGAGAAATCGATGTTAGACAGAAACATCGACTGGTTACCTGCACCCCAACTGGGACCAAACCCACAACCCAGGCATGTGCCCTGAGTGGGAATCGAACCTGTGACATTTCGGTTTATGAGACGATGCTCCAACCAACTGAGTCACACCAGCCAGGGCTCCCTTCTTCCTCCTCTTGAGTGTATTTTATTTTCCTGCCTCCTTAAGCCAGAGAGTTAAATATCACTATAAAGACTCCCTTTCCTAAAACACTGCTCTAATAGTGTGTAAAAAAAAGCTTCAAAACGTTGTGACATAAATTTTGTCAAAGAGAATTGGAGTTAGTGAACAGTTTTTTACCCTTTCTCAAAATATTTAGTGGGATGTTGAGTAACTCTGTTCTGTGGGGCAGACTTCTAGACAGAACATGCAGGCTCAATGTTTGGAATCCCACAGTCAGTGACTGAAGCTCTCGGCGGCTCTTTGTTCCTGCAGAACAGCACCACGCCGTCAGAGGTGCAGCAGTGGACCAATCACCGAGTGATGGAGTGGCTGCGCTCTGTGGACTTGGCAGAGTACGCCCCCAACCTCAGAGGCAGTGGTGTCCATGGCGGGCTCATGGTAAAACTCGGTTTCAATTTAAACTCAAGTTCTCATTGTTTTGTCTCCTTTAGTCTAATGAGTAGGAGATGACCGGTTTACTTGCTATAATCCAGAAGTCATCTAACCAGCCCTCCTGCACTGTTTCTGGTGCATTGTTAACTGTCAGCATATATTTCCCCTTACTTTTTCCTATCATGTTATTCCAGATCAGACTTAAACCCAGTCTTTCATTGTCCTCTTTTATGTTGGGTAGCACCCAGCTTCTGGCTCCCATTTGATCATGTTTTAAAGCCTCTGCAAAGACACAGGTCATATTTCTGCACAGAGGTATTGCAAAAAAGTTGACTTCCCAAGGCCTTGCAAATGGAATACCTCAGAGAGGTAGAATCTCTGACTTGGTAATGCTGGGATGTCAGGACCAGCTCTACCTCTCATTAACTTGGGCAAACAAAAGAAAAGTTATGTGAATTAAAGAGTAGAGCCCATACTCTGAGCATCTCACTGAGAGGGCCACTGAAGATAACTTAGTGAAAGAGTTCTGTGTGATACAGGAGACCTTACACAATCTTTGTTTTCTTACAGGTTCTAGAACCTCGTTTCAATGTAGAAACAATGGCTCAGTTATTGAACATCCCACAGAGTAAGACCCTGTTGCGAAGACATTTGGCCACTCATTTCAACCTTCTGATAGGGGCCGAGGCCCAGCGCCAGAAACGCGATGCCATGGAGTTACCAGATTATGTGCTTCTAACAGCCACTGCCAAAGTGAAGGTTGGTTCCAGCCCGTATCATTTAATAATGGGTTAAACCACAAACTATATAGCAAAGGCTCCGTTCTGACTGTTATCTGTCTACCCCGTTTTCTGGGATTTACTAAGTTTTGTGGGTAAGTTGAGGGTATATGCACCTTTGAGAGTAATCAATCAAATGCAGTTTTGAAGGTTTCCTTCTAGGATAATTTTTGCTGAAGTCATTTTTTTTATTGGAGCTGACAGGAATAAAGAACATGGTGTTGGCTTTTGTAAATGAACCATTGCCAAGGCAGAGAGCCCATGAGTTGGGCCCAAATATTGACTGTAGTTGTCCTATTTTTGCTGTGGATAAATCAAGTACAAGAGTTGCATTTCTCCTCAGACAGATTCAGCCCGTCTGGTATATAACTGACCAGCCTTGCACGTTAGGACAAGGTAGACTGGCAGAGAATGGCTTTTCCTAGTCTGCCTGGATTCATGATCATACGCAGACCACACTAATTTTTCTTCTTTTAAATCATTCCTCTCTTAACTCTTCTTGAGTATTATCTTAATGGGGATATAGGCTTTATCAGCCTCTTCACAAGTATCTGTCAAGTTCCCTTTTTTTTGACTCCCTCTACCTTCTTGGTTCTTTCTCTTCAACCACCTTTCTCCCTTAAAAAGCTGTGTTGGATTTGAAACTCTGAGAGATTTTGTTCTGTATAAATTCTCAGCACCGACCCAATCACCACCTTAACAGCCTCAGTGACTACCCAGTGACGAAGGCGGAGCTTGTCTTCGAAGTCACACTGGAAGTGTTTGCTCGGAAAGAGCAGAGGCTTTCAGCAGTCAGCATCCTGTCATGGGAGCAGGGCAGGCTTGCATGAGAATCACAGCCTCACCCAGAAAGGAAACACAGCCAGGGCCACTTTCTTTTGCTGATCTTAGAATGGAAAGCCTTGCAAAACTGAATGTAACCCTAAGAAGTGTCATTGTATTAAGTCATGTTAGGGCAAAACGAAGGTCTTTGGCTGATTTTGCTTTCATCACCATGACTACCCAGCTTCTTGGTGTGAATAAGGGGAACGAGCACATTTTCTGAGACTCCTAACAGGATCATTGGTCATATTTGGATGCTTCAGTCATATGCCTCAGCTGCCTTTGTTTTTGTGGTACAGATTTAATCATTCGGTTGCTTCTGTCTATATGATGGAACGAATAATTAGATCATGTGTGTTCTTAGCCCTTTGTTATGTGAATTTTCTCAAATTCCTGGATGTTTTTGTTTTCTTTCTTTCAAAGCCAAAGAAACTCACCTTCAGCAATTTTGGGAATCTAAGAAAGAAGAAACAGGAAGATGGGGAAGAATATGTTTGTCCCATGGAATTGGGACAGGCATCAGGAAACATATCCAAGAAAGGACTTAAACCTGGCTTGGACATGCGCCTGTATGATGAAGACGATCTGGACCGGTTAGAGCAGGTAAATATGACATTATGTACCTATTTTAAAGTTCTTCCAACACTGAGACACTAAATGGTAACTTTTTGCCCTGTACCCACTAAGAAAGGAAGGCTTCTTCAAATGCTTAAAAACAAAGATAATAATAAAATAGTGGTGAACACTTACAGATTACTTACTACTTCCCAGGCACTATCCTAAGCACTTAACATGTATTGACGTTGGCAGTAATCCTAAAACATAGTGAGTATTCTTACCGAATTTTAGAGGTAAGGACACCGAGGCACACAGAGAAGAAGAGCTGGGACCGCAGCTCTCCAGGCTGACCCCGAACCCTGTGCTGCTTACCCTTGTCATCCTGTCTCTGTACCAAGGGAATCTGGGCACTAAAACGAGCTCATACTACTCAGCCTTTTCAGTATGAATTCAGGCATAGGACCAAGTATTGTCCTTTAGTCAATAATCCTTCAGTGCCACTGTTAATATCAGAGCATTTCATCTAGATGTGCCAGTAGAGTTTCTTTGACATTTCAACGTCTAATTACAGTAGTGTGGAGGTTACCCACAGAAGTCTTCCATTGCTCCTATCCCATTCAATGCAACTCACATTATTTCTTCTTGGACTTCCGTGCATTTTGCCACACTACCCTTGAAATTGTGCTAACGAGTTTGTCACATTATGGTATGCTCTTTGCAGATGGAAGATTCCGAAGGGACAGTGAGGCAGATAGGTGCATTCTCTGAAGGCATCAACAACCTCACAGTAAGTTTGCGAAGTGAATTTAAAATCTTATTCTAAAAATATGTTTGCAGATAATCCCAAGGGTCTGCAAGTGTAGTGGAGAATGTGTAGTTCTGGGCTCTTGGCTCACTGTGTGTGTGACTCCCGTCTCCTTGTTTTCCAGCACATGTTAAAGGAAGATGACATGTTTAAAGATTTTGCGGCCCGGTCCCCCAGTGCCAGCATTACCGATGAGGATTCGAACGTTTGACTGTAGCACCTGGATGAGCATTAGGAGCCCTTGGCCTCCTTCCACTGCATTCCTCAAACACAGTACATCCAGCAAGCAGCAGACTGTCTATTGTTTAGTGATCCGTCTTCTCATTTAGAAGTGGGAATGGGAAGCAGGGGATATGTGCCTATTTTAAAGCTGCCACAGAAAGTGAGACACTGGTGAATGAGAGTATAATTGATTTTCCTCTATTTAATGTAAAAATCTGTGATATATTATATTTAAAGTATTGCATTTAATATGAGTACTTTGCCGTAGTGTTTCCAGTCACAGTCACAGCATGGGGGATTTGGGGAAGCAGTCGCCCGAAGGTGGCTGATTCTGTCACGTCGGTGTGGAAGCAGTGTGGTAGCCTACCGTTGAAGCAGAACCCAGCGGGCTTTCAAAGTCCCTGCGTGGAATTTCTCTAAGCATCCAGCGTGCCCACTGAACACCAGCCGCACCTCCACTGGCCTCTTAGCGTCCTATTTTTATATATTTTTCTAAATGTATGTATATATTTAGCACATAGAACACAGAACTTTTATTTTGTGACATACATAAGGAAGATGGTTAAAAAAGATCACGTTGAAAAAATACGGTGTTCAAAGTTTTCATGTGTCGGCTGGTTCTTGGACAGGTTTGGATGATCTTTCTTCCTCCACAACCGAATTCAATGATGCTGATCATTCAGACTGCGTTACTCCGTATGAAATAACCCTTCTTTGGTGACATATCACAGAATGGCGGGTTAGCTTTTTGAGAATTTCAGCCTTAATCTGGGATTCTTTTAACTTATAAGGAGGAACTGGAGGGACATTTAAAATCTGTTAATTTGAATGCACTCAGAAGCTCCCCCAAAATGTGTAGAAATAATTTCTGAAGAAACCAAGCCAAAACAAAAACCTTCACAGTATTAAGATTCTTATTTTCCTCTTTTGCTAAATATATCATTACGTCAAAATAGCAACAGTCTGACTAATGTTATTAATTGCACATTTCTCAGGCTATTAGTGAATGGCGTCTTTTTAAAACGCTGAGTACTTAAGCATTTTTTCTCAGTCAAAGTTCAATAACTGTGAGGCTGGAAACTCAGTGTGACAATGGCTACACCGGGGTGGTGAGCTGTAGTTCATGTGTTTCTGTAGCGCAGGGCCCAGATAGTCTTTTATGAAGAAAAATAGAAAGCTTCAGCAGAAACTGTTACTGTGTTTATTATTCTTTTTAGGGGGTTAAGAAATAATATTCTCTTTTGCATTCAGTACTACATCAATACTCGTGATAGTCAACAGCGGTAAAGACAGGTTTCTGCAAATTGGCACGGGGGCGGGCAATTCCGTACATACCAGTGGATTTATGAACTGTGTTTGAATGCCAGTGATATGATCATTCAAGTTATCAGCAAGTTACTGAGCTTGTTGTCAAGAAATCTATAAATACTACACTACTATTTATTCATAACTACAATGATTTGATGCTAACAATCATCTTCTGCTCCCTACCATTCATTTTTTGGTAGCTGTATTGGACTCTTAATGTACTGGTGTTTTATTTTAATGTGGATTTATGCTACCATTTGAGAAAACAATTTGTTATCAAACCTGGTTAAAAATACCAGGAGACTGTTACAGATGCCAAATAGTCTTTATTCAGGACATTGTAACATAATTGACGATATGTGACGTGGTTAAACTTTTTTGATGATATATATTTTACTTATAAAATATTATACACTACTGGTGTCACCATATGAAAAGTAATAAAGTCAGCTGATAATTGCCTCATATTTTTATTGTCTGTTACTTGCGTTTCTTTTGTTCAGAATAACCACTAGGCTTTATTTCTGATAGAGATAACAATGAACTCTTTACAATTCCAAACCCCCATAAAACTTTTCAACAGGAAGCGTAGGCAGCGGAGCTGGGGAATGAGAAATGATGGCAGAGGGGATCTTGGAAAAGCAAAGAGAAATGACTCACCTGCAAATCTGAAGAAGTTAGTTGTAGAAAGTATATGGTTCTTTAAAGAATTCATTGCTACTTTTAATGTAACTAAAACTTGAAAAGATTGAAACATATCTTGGAAAAGGTAACCAAATATTAAAAGCAGAGTAAACATATCTAGAGAAGAACAGATGTTTTTGTGAAAGTTAGTGTGTCTGACGTAACACACCAGCAGGAATCTGTATGAACACAACACACCCAGTTGGCAAACAGGCAGACCTATTTGTTTAGCTGTATGTATATACGCTTAGCTACACCAAGTAAGAAAACGCAACTTCACTGCAAGACTTTTACTCCAGAAAAGAAGTCGTTCTGAGCGAGGTTCACATGTTTGACATTTGCAGGCAGTATTGATTGGGCGCAGAGAAAATGGGGCAAAAACCATCGCAACAGGTGGCTCCGAAGGACAGCAAAGAGGCTCTGCGCGTCTGCGAGGTGGTCAGTGGAGCTATTGTACATGCGGCTGAGAAGCTGCAGGGGTATCTTGGATTTGAAGACCCTCTGAGCAATCTATGCCCAGCTCCAAGCACTCTGAACGAGATCTTCTTAATCCACTTCGTCACTTTCTGCCGAGAAAAGGGAGTTGACGGGTGGCTCACCACCACCAAGATGACTAAGCACCAAGCCCTACTGTTTGGGGCAGACTGGATTTGGACCTTTTGGGGATCCGATAAGCAAATAAGGCTTCAGCTGGCGGTGCAGACTCTGCAGATGTCTTCTCTTACTCCTGTGGAATCTAAGCCTTGTGAGCGCCCCAATCCAGAGTCTGGGGCAGAGGCGTCTTCCGGGAAGAGCAGATTTGATAAGCTGGAAGAATTCTGTAACTTGATAGGAGAGGATTGTCTGGGCCTGTTTATCATCTTTGGTGTGCCAGGAAAGCCTAAAGACGTCAGAGGAGTCATCCTGGACAGTGTCAGAAGTGAAACAGCAAGGGGCCATCTGCCAGGAGGGACGGCTGTGGCACAATTTGTCCTGGAAACTGAAGATCGTGTCTCCATCAGAGAGCTGCTTGCGAACTGTCTGAGTAAGAAAGATGGGCTAAGAGAGGTGGGCAAGGTTTACGTTAGCATCCTCTGAACTGGATTTGTGTGATGAGACTGGCCTGTAAGATGGAAAGACATTTTATTCTAATAAGCAAGCTTCTCCCCTTGTATCATCCTAGCATGGGATTCTACCCTCCCAGCACAGCCCTCCCTGTAATGAATGAAAATTGGGTTAAAATTTATGTGTCATAATTATGGTGAGAAGAAAACTTTTCCTATGTTGTAGGGAAAACTGACAGTTTAGCTTAATCTTTCATCTATTTACTCAGTAATAAAAACAGGACAAGTTTGATTTACAAAAAAAAAAGGTGTTTGTTTGAAATAATGAGTCCAGCTCTTGAAAGTGTAAAACGTGCTTTTACGGCCATGGGTGGGGATGGGTAGGCAGAGGCGGTGTGGAAGGCTGTGGAACAGGGTTGGTTACGTTTGCAATACCAGCTTCAATTTGGACGACTAAGCAAAACCTCGAGCTGCTTTGTGACCACTGCCTTTACTCTCGCATCTCCCCGAACGGCTTTCTCTGCGCCGAGGGGCCCCTGGTGGGATTCACATTGGGATCTGCATAAGTGTTAGCTTTCCCTATGATTTAAACACAGTAACCCATATAACAATCGCTTGTGGCCCTGGCTGGTGTGGCTCAGTGGGTGGAGCACTGGCCTGTGAACTGAAGGGTCGCCAGTTCTATTCCCAGTCAGGGCACAGGCCTGGGTTGCAGGCCAAGTACCCAGTCGGGGGAGAGCAAGAGGCAACCACACACTGGTGTTTCTCTCCCTCTCTTTCTGCTTCCCTTCCCCTCCCTCTAAAAATAAATACAATATTTAAAAGTAAATATATAAAAACATATCTAAAAGACAATTACTTGTTGTGATGCCTAACATTTGTTTAGCCTTTGTAGTACAGATAGTGTATTCATATATAAAAACCACCTTTACATAAAATCATGGCATGTAGTGGCCCCTGTCTGCAGCCGTGCTGTGAAGAGTGAGCTACTGAGAAGTTGGTGTACTCTAGGAAAGAGTGTTCGATTTGGAATCAAATGTGGGTTTGAGTCTCAATTTTCTGAAGTCTAGTGGCTTAACTCTGATTTTTCACCTGTAAAATGGGACTGACCAACTAATTCAAAGACAATGCTTGTGACATCTATACTAAAGTGTAAACTTACAGAGATTTTGAAGTCTAGTACAAATTGTAAATATTCATGTTATAAACAGCTGGGTGATATAAACAAAAGACTCGCCATATTTTTTTGATTAAAATAAAAATGTGAAGCTTTTGCTGATTTAAAAAATACTGTGTTCTCGTATTTGAAAACCTGCATTCTAGTGTCAAATTAAAGTATGGAAATGG
>VMDR010032672.1:0-11627 GCA_007922815.1 Macrotus californicus
TGTTATGTTTACTGATTTGCAAATATTGTACCATCCTTGCATCCCTGGGATGATTCCCACTTGATCATAGTGTATGATCTTTTTAATGCATTGTTGGATCTAGATTGCCAATATTTTCTAGAGGATTTTAGCATCTATGTTCATCAGTGATATTGGCCTGCAGTTTTCTTTCTTTGTTGTGTCTTAACCTGGTTTTGGAATTAGGATAATAGTGAAGTCATAAAAAGTGTTCGGGAGTCTTCCTTCTTCTTGAATTTTTTGGAATAGTTTGAGAAGGATAAGAGTTAGTTTTTCTTTGAATGTTTGGTGAAATTAATCAGTGAAACCATTCAGTCCCAGGCTTTTGTGTACTGGAAGTTGTTTGATTACTACTAAGATTTCAGTAGTGTTTATTGGTTTATTCAAGCTCTCTGCTTCTTCTTGATTCAGTTTTGGAAGATTGTATGTTTCTAGAAATTTGTCCATTTCACCCACATTGTCCAATTTCTTGGCATATAGTTGTTCATAGTAATTTCTTACAATTCTTTATGTTTCTGTGATATCAGTTGTTACTTCTCCTCTTTTGTTTCTGATTTTATTTATTTGGGTCCTTTCTATTTTTTTCTTAATGAATATGGTTAAAGGTTTGTCAATTTTTTTATATTTTCAAAGAACAAGCTCCTGGATACATTGATCCTTTGGATTGTACTTTTAGTGTCTGTGTCATTTAATTCTGCTCTGATCCTGACTTTTTCCTTCCTTCTACTTGCTCTGGGCTTTGTTTGTTGTTGTTCCTCTAGTTCTTACAGATGTAGGATTAGATTGTTTATTTGAGATTTTTCTATCTTTCTTAGGCAGGCCTGTTTTGCTATGAACTTTCCTCTCAGGATTGCCTTCACTGTGTCCCATAGGTTTTGGGTTATTGTGTGTTCATTTTCATTTGTTTCCAGGTACTTTTTGATTTCTTCCTTGATCTCATTGTTAACTCATTCATTATATTATTAAATAATAAAATAAATAGCATGTTACTCAGTCTCCATGTATTTAAATGTTTTTGAGTTTTTTCCTTGAGGTTGGTTTCTAGTTTCCAGCCATGGTGATCCAAGAAATGAGCTTGACATGATTTCAATTTTCTTGAATTTCTTGAGTTTGTTTTGTATTCAACCATGTGGTCTATCTTTGAAAATGTTCCATGTGTGTTTGAAAAGAATGTACTTTTGTTTCTTTGGGATAAAATACTCTATAAATATCAATGAAGTCAATTTGACCTAGAGTGTCATTCAATTCTGCAATATTTCTGTTGATTTTTCATTGGAAGATCTATCCATTGTTGATAGTAGGGTATTAAAATATGCTATAATGACTCTATTGCTGTTGATCTTCTTAAAGTCCTCCAGGATTTTCCCTATATATAGATGCTCCTTTGTTGGGTGCATATATGTTTACAAGGGTTATATCCTCTTTTTGGACCACTCCCTTAAGTGTTATGTAGTGACTTTCTTTGTCCTTGTTAGGGCTTTGGTTTGAAGCATATTTTGTCGGATATAAGTATTGTTACTCCAGGTTTTTTTTTTTCATGTCCATTTGCTTGGAATATTTTTTTCATCCTTTCACTTTCAGCCTGGGTATATCTTTTGTTCTGAAGTGGGTCTCATGTAGACAATATCTATGCAGGTTGTGTTTTCTTATCCTTTTCAGCTACCCTATGTCTTTTGATTGGATCATTTAATCCACAGGTGGCAAACACAAGCCCTGCTGGCCAAATCTGGCCCTCCACCTTGTTTTATCTGGCCTGGCACTTTGTTTCTACCTGGTGAGCACCCAGCACTCGCTTAACAGTAAAGGAGTAGTTATATTTATACAGTCCTAAAATTACTTTTGGCCCTTTGAAGGCAACCACGAGGCCCATGTGACCCCCAGTGAAAAGGAGTTTGACACCCCTGATTTAATTCATTGACCTTTAAGATTATTATTGATAGATACTTATTCATTACAATTTTTTCCATTTGTGTCTGTGTTCTTCACTTTCTCTCTCTCTCTCCATCTTCTTAAAGCAGTCCCTTTAGCATCTCGTGCAATGCTGTGTTGGTGGCGATGTACTCTTTAGCCATTTTGTTTAGTCTGGGAAACTCCTTATTTTGCCTTCCATTTTACATGAGAAATTTACTTGTTAGAGTAGTGTTGCTTGCAGGCCTTTGCTTTTCATTACTTAGAATATTTCATGCTATTCCCTTCTGGCTCATTTGTTTTTGTTGAGAAACCAGCTG
This sequence comes from Macrotus californicus, assembly GCA_007922815.1. Taxonomy (NCBI): domain Eukaryota; kingdom Metazoa; phylum Chordata; class Mammalia; order Chiroptera; family Phyllostomidae; genus Macrotus; species Macrotus californicus. Next base: position 2,247 of record VMDR010032672.1, read on the forward strand.
ATAGCCTTATTGGGGCTCCCTTGTATGTTACTAGTTGTTTTCCCCTTAAGATTCTCTCTTTGTCTTTAAATTTTGCCATTTTAAATATGATGTGTCTTGGAACAGGCCTCTTTGGATTCATTTTGATTAGCATCCTCTGTGCTTCCTGAACTTTTTCCTTCACCATGTTAGGGAAGTTTTCTGTCATTATTTTTTCAGATTTTCTATCCCTTGTTCTTTTTCTTCTCCTTCTGGTGTCCCTATTAGTGTGAATGTTGCTATGTTTCATGTTGTCCTACAGCTCCTTTAAACTATGTTTGTTCTTTTTGAGTCATTTTTGTTTTCTTGCTCTAACTGCCTTTTTTTCTACCTTGTCTTCCACCTCACTGATTTGATTCTCTGCTTCATCTAACCTGCTTTAATCCCCTCTAGTGTATTCTTCACTTCAGATATTATATTCTTTGTTTCCTCATGGTTCTCATTCATAGTGTCTATGTCATGTTTCATGCTGCTATATTTCCCACTGAGTCCCTTGTAGCTCCCATAAAGTTCCTTGTATTTCTTACTGAGTTCTTTTAGCATACTTATAACCATTACTTTGAACTCTATGTCTGATAAATTGCTTGTCTCAATTTTATTTAGCACTTTCTGGGGATTCCTTCTTTCCTTTTGATTGGGTTTTTTTATTTGCCTCCCCATTTTAGGTGACTCTTCTTGTTTGTTTCTGCATATTAGATTGGTCTACTGTGACTCCCTGTCTTTGTGTGATGGCCTGTGGTAGACTTGTGGAACTCAGTGGTGTAGTCTCCTTGAAGTCCTGAGCTGGATGGGCTCATGATGTTCTTTACACAATTTATATGGGCTCTCTTTTGTAATTTGGTTTTGGTTGTTGGCTCATTCATTTGTGTGTTCTCCCCTCCAGCTGGCTAAGAGTGACAACTCCCACCACGTCTTATATGCTATTGTACATGAGCTGCCAGAAACAAAACAAAACAACCCAGCAAACAAAACCGACCAGCAAAAATACCCCCAAACACTACCACAGTATCAACAATGATCAAAGATTAATAAAGGTGGAAAGGGAATAATAATATTAAAATGAAGAAAAGAAAAAGATTTTAGATGTCTAAAGGAAGAAAATTATTTTGGGAAGACAGAGGGAGGAGAAATAATAAGTATAAGGGTTAGAAATCTGGCTAAGAAAGGGAAAAATAAAATTTAAAATGAAAATAAGTCAAGGCACTTAGAAGGCAAAATGGACTAGGACAATGGGACAGTAAAATATGAGATTTAAAATAAAAAATAGTAAACTAGGAATAAAATTGCAGAAACGCAACAAGAACCACAATATCAATGACAGGCAAGCAAATATTAATAAATGTGAGAAAGGGAATAAGGATAAGAAAGGGAAAAGAATGTGAGATGACTAATGGAAAGAAGGCTGGTTTTGAGTGGGTAGAGGGAGGAGCAATAGTAAGAGTGAGGAGTAGAAACAAGATGTAGAAAGGGAAAAAGTAAAATTTTAAACAAAAATAAGAGAGAGAAGGAAGAAGGCAAAATTGTGTAAGAGAACAGAAGAGTAAAATATGAGATATGAAATAAAACTAAAATAAAAATGAAAAAATAATAAAAAGAAAAATATATAAAAATAAAAATAGTGAAGTAATAGGAACAAAGTTGAAGACAAAGAAACAATGTTAAAAAGCTATTCAGGAGGAGAAATAATGCAAATAATGAAAAGGAATGAAGTAGAATTCATGTAAGCAGCGTCTACTGTTTGTTTGTCTACCGTCTTTTCCTTTTGGATGCATCTCTGGTAATGTCAGATGGTGTCCCAGTGTAGCTTTAGGCAATTTGTTCCAGGCTACAAGTGATCCATCCTTAATGGCTGTCTCCTGTAGGCTTGGCTGGTGTTTGCTGTTTTGCCCTGCTGGCTTTTTATCAGCACAATGCCCAAGGGTGGTTCATCTAACATCTGACAGCATTGCATGTACCACCTCCGCCTGCCTCTAGAGGGTGCTTATGGTGCAATTGGGAAGGTATGATACCTGGTTCTCTCCTGGGAGGTGTTTTTCAGTCTTCAGGGAATTTGGAGCATGTGTTCCTCTGCCTCTGTGCCACACTTCTCGGTCTGTCCCAGATTATTTCCAATAATGTGTAGTTTCTGATGAATTAGCTGTCTGTTTCATGTGAGGAGCCAATCTGTGTAAAAGGATTAGCCCTTTTCTGCCTAGCACTGATAGCAGCTGTGTGTTAAGAGCTGAGCCTGGGTGGGGTCCTGAATATTTCTTGCTGCACCAATTTCTAATCTTTCTGCTCTGCTGTTTTCAGTGGAATAGAGCCAAAGGAGGAGCCAGTGTACCATCTGATAAAAGCTCAACTCATAAAGGGCTCCTTTGGAGATTCTCTTTCTTTCCCCTATAGGTATGCAACTAGCAGGGGGTTCTTGAGCCTGGCAGTACTGTTCTGAGTTTGCAATCCTGCAGGTGGGGATTGGGCACACCTTCCTCTTCCCAGAGGTTTGTACTCCATGGGGTGATTGGTCCTGCCTGAGCGCAAAGAATAAGTGCTCAGCTCTTGGCCATTCAGCTCCCAACCCACTGCTCCTGAAGGAGGCCCAGACCCAAACCCTCCTCTCTGCATGCAGCCCCACTATTCACCACCCACAATGCATGTGGCCCCACAATCCCTTTGCCATGCAGCCCTCTACTCTTCCTGGCCAGCTGGACTCAGTGGTCACATACCACACTTTCAATCTGGCCTCTTTGCTGGCAGGGCATCTGTGTGTTGGGTGGGAGGGCTGCCCAACCAAGCCTCAGCTACCATCTTTACAAAAAAGTCCCTATGTGGGACCCCCCACTGCAGCACTGAGCCACTGCCTGGCTCTCTGTGCCTCTATTTCCCCAAAAGGCAAAAAGTCTCTTGCTCAGGGCTGGCCATAGCCTGCTGGTGCCTCTGACAGTTTTAGGAGATAGAATTTCTCTCTTGAACTCTTCCACTTGGCACTGTGGGTATGGACGTGCTGATCTCTGTGTGTGCAACCTGAATCTCTCAGACTCCATATATCCTCTCAACTCTATTCCAATTAGAGTTGCAGTTTCCTATGCAGGACGATGCCCCCACCCCCACCTCTGCTCCAGGTGGGGCCAGAGCCACCAAGCTGCATTTTCTGTCTGATCTCTCCTCTGCTGCAGGAACCTCAAACAGGGCATTTCCACCTCAACTTATAAAATCTCTCACTGGATGGTGCAAAGCATCCTCTGTACTCCTTAGCTTCAAAAATTCATATCAGTTAAGATTCCACTGATTGTTCAGGTCACTTGTAGGAAGATCAACTGAAAATATGTACTGGAGGCATGAGTGAGTGGGTCCAGCTTCCACCTACTCAGCCGCCATCTTCTCTCCACTGTGCTATTTTATGTAAGGGATTGGAACTACAGTGGTACTTGGTACTCGTTGTTAATTCATTCCTGAACTTGCGATGAATGCCAAAACTGAGGAGTATCAAACTGTTAGTAAGCCACCTACCTTGAGATTGACATGTCGACCTCTGTTTCATCATGAGATATGGGTACCAAGTGGTGAGCAAGTGCCAAGTGCTGAAACATTTTTTTCTCATCAAAATGCAATAAGTACAAGATTTGACGAGTTCTGAAGATGATGAGCACTGAGGCATGACTATAATCCCCTATGGATAATGAAGGATGCCTGTTATTGATTGTTGTTTATGGTAGCCTGCATGCTGGACTATGCAAATGAAGTTTGGGTATAGTCACAAAGCACCTACTTGAAACACATTGTTTTCCCTTAAGTAGATGAGAAGGTAGCGTAGTCAGAGCTCACAGGTAGACCTAACCAGAGACTTATTGACATTTAAGCTAAAGTCTGATGACACTGGCAAATGTTAAGAGGACAGAGATAACCTACCTTTATAATAGTGATGTTCTGTAGACCAAAGGGAGATTGAGTTCAAGTTTCAGATGCTACCTTGGACAAAGGGTTTGATTCCCTGAAATACTTAAGAATGTTAGAAGTAATGATGGGTGACATTTCATTTGTCTCTTTATTAGATGCTTCTCTGTGTTTTCCAAATTTTCTACAATGAGTTACTCTTGTAATAGAGGGTGTTATTTTACTTTTTTAATTGTTTTTGGGGAGAGAGAGAGAAAGAGGGAGAGAAAGAGAAACATTAGTTTGTTGTTCCACTTATTTATGCATTGTTGGTTGCTTCTCATATGTGCCCTGACCAGAGATTGAACCTACAACCTTGGTGTATTAGGACAATACTCTAACCAACTGAGCCACCCAGATAGGGCTCAATGGTATTAAATAAAGCATAAATGAAACTTCTTAGAATGTAAACATCCATTATATGATATCAGCCTTGGGGTTTTTATGATCAGACAATTCAGTCTTACCCATTGGGCTTCCTCAGAAGATCCTGAGTAGGTAGAAGAGGAGAGAGTTACCATCCTCTTGATGGTGCTAATTGGGCGGGATGGGTGCCTTGAGCACTGCAGACAGAGTGTGAGAGATGATAGCTCTAGGACTCTAATAATCTGTGTTTTTGACCTTGCTCCCCAAGACTCATTGCTTCTTTACCACATTTTTGAGCTACCCACTGGTCATACATGTTCAGATCACATCAGATACCTGGACTCAAGATCTCTGGTTTATAAATACAAAAGCAAAGGGAACTCTTTAGAGATTTTGATCTATTATATTCAAATGATATGTAAATGAATCCTTTTGGAAGCAAAATCTTTTTAATAAAATATATTTTATTGTTGTTCAAGTACAGTTGTCTCCATTTTCCCCCTATCACTGCCTCCACCCCAGCCATCCCCCACCTCCCACCCTCGATCCTACCCCCTTTGGTTTTGTCCATGTGCCCTTTATAGATGTTCCTGAAAACCCTTCCCCCTTTTCTCCCCATTAACTCCCCCCACCTCCCCTCTGGTTACTGTCAGTTTGTTCTTAATTTCAATGTCTCTGGTTATATTTTGCTTGTTTGTTTGTTTTATTGATTAGGTTCCACTTATAGGTGAGATCATATGGTACTTGTCTTTCACCACCTGGCTTATTTCACTTAGCATAATGCTCTCCAGCTCCATCCACACAGTCACAAAGGGTAGGAGCTCCTTCTTTCTTTGTGCTGCATAGTATTCCATTATGTCAATGTACCATAGAGCAAAATTTAAGCTGAAACCTTAGCTGAAGTATGGGAATATATGAATGTGATTAAATGTTAACTTTTGCAGATTAGGACTTATTCAATGACTCTACATATCCCAGTGCCCAAAGAGAATTGTTCTGTATGATCTTGTCTTATCCCTGTTAAGATTAATTAATGGCTTTCTCTTTTATGAAGTGATGTGGTTACCACTAGAAGTAACTTTGGTTGCTCTTTTATGTGACTTCCATGTAGTGGTCCACCATGAATGGTGGTGTTTGTCAACTGAAAATGAGTCATAGGGACAAGGTAGGGCAGTAAAACTGGAAGGGCAGGAAAGAGATGAAGCTGTTATGGAGTGGAGAAAGCTAATTTATTACATCAAGGCACTTAGTGAGTACATATTGGGTTCAGGTCTTGCTTGAGGTTGAGTCATTGAGAGGGGATACCTCCAAATATTTCTTGAAAGGCAAGGAAAGCCAAATGAGCAAGACTGGAGTTACAAAGAAACCAATAGATAAGAGAGTCAGTTGACTTTTTGGGGTGAGTCATAGTACTGGAGTTACCTTAAACCCAAAGCTAAGAGAGAATTATTTAGTGACAATATGGAAGGATGGGGTGCTGATGCAGCTACTAATACTGTGAGATCACAATCCCATTCCTTCCCCTTTCTGTGCCCCCACCTGTGAAACGAGAGCATTTGCTTCAGTGCTGGGAGGCCTTTCAGGGTTAGGACTCATGGAGTCTGACTCTGTCACTCTGTTGGGAGATGAGGTAGGGATATGCTTGTGAAAGCCAACAGCAATTGAAGCAAGGAAATAGATTTTCACACACAGATGGATAGGTGATGCAATCCATCTTTGTCCTATGTTTGTAACTCATCAGGTGGAAAACTGTGGGGTGAGAGAAAGTAAGTCATCAAGGAAATCTCTGTAGAGGAATATTACAGGCTTATTTTCCTGCTATTTAATTACCATGTGTTGCTCTAAGAGTGATTTGTTTAACAGTGATATAGCTCAACAGCCATCTTCAATGGCTGAAGATGATGATTTTTTTAATATCACAAATCCCATTGCAGTTTGATGTAACTGAATTACATTGGTGGTTTTTCTCGGCATCCTAGAGCAAAAGTGATAAAATGTTGTCACACTTGAAGAGGGCATTTGCTCACTGTGGTTTGTAAGTCAGTATGGTAGGCACTTAATATGAACTAATTAGGCATGGTGCTTTGAGGGGTACCCATTCCCCACCAAATGGATCATGTGGTTTAGTGAAAGTGCAGACATAAGAGTGTTGCTCCTGCTTGCTGGTGGCTTCATCCCAGGGATGATGAAGCAGCCGGAAAGTGTCCTTGGCCAGGTTGTGAAATTGCTGTGGGCAGAGTGAGCAAATTAGAGGAACAGTATTATTACACTCTCCCTCATGGAGACATCCCCTTCTTTTGAATTTATACCACTTAAAGAGATAACATTTGAAATGCTGGTTGGTGAGTTAAGGCTGTGTAGCTGTTGTAATTTTTTTGCCGTCTTGAAATTTACTGATGCTAGATAAGATTACAAGAGCCCAAATGTTGGCATTTAGTTCTCCTGCCTGTGAGAATTACACTTTACCATTCATTAGTCCCTTTCTGTTACTGACTTTATCTCAGTTATATCATCTTTTGAGGTAAAAAACGAAGGAAATATGTAGCATTGTGTCATTTACTTGAGTGGCATCCATTCAGAGCACATGATTCTTTATACCTTAAACTTGGGTTTACAGATTCGGGCTTCTTTGAAAGCTAGAACTATCTGAAAAAAATTAACTTCCTGCACACACTACTTGAGGATAAGAACAATGCTTTAAACTTGTTAGAAAATCCATTGATGTCCAAAAATGTTTGTCCACTTTTCACATATTTAATAAACACTAGATGGCATGATATAATGCATACTAATTGCTTTCCTTTTACCACCTCAGGGTAGGGCTCTCTTAAATATCTCATGAGTTCTAAAGCAACTTTTTAAATTTCCAGCTCCCCAAACCAAGCAGCTACTTAGTTGAGTTTCACTTTTGTCATAAAGTGATGCTGATATGTAGCTTACATAGTTACACTGGGAGAGGGGGAGGTGCCTGATTGGGATGGCACTATGATGTCTCAGAAAAGCTGAGAACTTGAGAAATATTTGTATCCAGGCACAAAGGGAAACACCGTGCAAGCATCTAATTTGCTAAGCTCCCTGTTGGTAAATTTTAATGCCTGTTGATTTTATTAAACATTCATAATAAGAAATTGAAGTTTGGGAGATCTAAGACCTGGAGGAGTAGGAGGAAGCTGCACTAACCCTTTCTCAAGATCAATGCAGAATTACAACTAAATTAAAGAAAAATTATCCTGAATAACTAACTGAACACTAGCTAGAGAGAAACCTTACCAAGGACAGACAGAATAAAACACTTCACCACAACATGAATGTTAGAAAGTGCGGAGGAGGCTCAAGAGGGCTGGTTGGGCTCACAAAAGCAGCAGTTGAAGTGTTGGAGGGGTTATTCAGCAGCCAGAGGGTTCCCCCTGAGAAGTGTGGGGTCTAAACTGCAAGCCGAGTTCTTCAACCTAGAGCACCAGAGCTGAGAAAGGAACCCAGATGTCATCCAACTGTGAAAAGCAGTGGGATTTCTGTCCATCAGGGAGAGATGGCTAGAGATGTAGAGAACCTCTTAAAGGGCCAACACACAAAATTTCATTTGCAGCCACTTTCTGTAGGCTCCAGAAGAGGGAGGGAAGAGTGGAGTAGAGACACATGAGGAGAATCTGGGGTTGGTGGCTCAGGGAAAGAACTGAAGGATCAGCTGCCAGGATCACTATGCTCAGTCATTCCCCAAACTACAAAAGCCATCTTTCTCAGGCAGAGCACTCCCCTCTAAGCACCCTCAGCCTGAGGGGAAGTAATAGCTGTACCCATAGGAATCACACTCACCTCACCCTGTGGAGCTAAAGCCAGGCTGCCAAAAGAGTACAGCAGGGCTAGCACAGCCTGATTCTTTCAGCATACACTCAGCCCAGCAAAGGGAGCCAAAAGCTATGGATTGCTGAGATCTCCAAACAGATTGTCCAGGGCCAGTCACAGGTGGCATCTAACATAGGCCTCTATAAAAATCAATGCAGATCTACCTAATAGATAGAAACAAATACAAAGAAGCAGCCAAAATGAGAAGACAAAGAAACAGGTCCCAAATGAAAGAACAATAGAATTCTCCAGAAGAAGAACTAGATGAAATGGAGACAAGCAATTTAACAGATATAGAGTTTAGAGTAATGATTATAAGGATACTCAATAGCATGAAAAAAGATATAGAAACAATAAAAAAGGATGACTCAGAAATGAAGAATACAATACATGAAATAAATAATACACTAGAAGGAATAAACAGTAGGTTAGATAAAGCAGAGGATCAAACCAGTGATTTGGAAGACAAGGCAGAAAAAAACACCAAAAAGAAAAAAGAATTTTAAGAGATGAGGAGAGCTTAAGAAATCTTTGGAACAACACAAAGCATAATAACATCTGCATCATGGGAATACCAGAAGAAGAAGAGTGAGCAAGGGATCGAGAACCTATTTGAAGAAGTAATGACTGAAAACTTCCCTATTCTGGTGAAGGAAAAAAACACAAAGGTCCAGGAAGTACAGAGAGTCCCAAACAAGATGGACCCAAAGAGGCCTATGCCAAAACACATCATAATTAAAGCGACAAGGCTTAACGGACAAGGAGGGAATCCTAAAAGCTGCAAGAGAACAGCAGGTAGTTACCTACAAGAGAGCTCAAATTAGACTGTCATCTGATTTCTCAAGAGAAACATTTCAGGCCAGAAGGGATTGGCATAGAATATTCAAGGTGATGAAAAGCAAGGTCCTACAACCAAGACTACTTTATCCAGCAAGGCTATCATTTAAAATTGAGAAATAAAGAGCTTCCAAGACAAGGGAAAAAAAAAAAAGGAGTTTAACACCAGACCAGTACTGCCACACATGTTAAAGAGCTTGCTTTTAGAAGAAAAAGGAAAAAAAAGAGAAAAGCATTTAAAATAAACTGGCTCTAAATATGTATCTATCAATAATTACCTTAAATGTAAATGGATTAAAAGCTCCAAACCAAAAGACATAACAGTAGTTGAACAGATAAGAAAACAAGACCCATATATATGATGTGTCCATGACATCCAAGTTAGACAGAAAGATACATACAAAC
>VMDR010032673.1:0-11626 GCA_007922815.1 Macrotus californicus
TGTCTCTGGTTGTATTTTGTTTGCTGTTTTCTTTTGTTGATTATGTTCCAGTTAAAGGTGAGATCATATGGTATTTGTCCCTCACCTCCTGGCTTATTTCACTTAGCATAATGCTCTCTAGTTCCATCCATACTGTTTTACTTTTCACTGTGTTTTTATTTTTAAGCCTGGTTAAAGAGTTGCCCTTGGCTCAGCATCACTTACCTGTCAGCCAGTGATTAGCCAGAGGTTTGCTTTAGCACTTGAGAAAGTAAATCTTCAGTCTTTGCTGATTAATCTGCTCATGGCCTGGGGAATGCTTTCAAAGTATATGGAATTTACTAGTCATCCCTGGTCTTTACTTTCTGAATGCACAAAGCCACATCTTGGTACGGTCTCCTGAGCTTTCTTCTTACTGCGTGCAGTCTTGCATACATAATGTCGTCCAGACCAGCAGGAGTAAGTGGGGCTCAGCATGGCTGTCTTTGTTTGCCTCCTCCAGGTCTTCCCATGAAAGTTCTGGCTCGTTTGCCTTTTTTATTTTTTGCTTGCCCCAACCAGTATGGATCCCATGTTAACATTAAACTTTACTAATTGTTTGCTACTGCATCTCTATTGTATTTGACAACACCCCTGGACATAGAACCTTCCAGGCTTTCTGGCAAATACATTTATCCCCCCACCTCTACCCCTTGCCTCCAGATGGAATTTCTATCCTGCAGAACAGAGCTGGTGGTGATGGGGGGTGGGGAGCAGCTTCTTGCTAAAATGTCACAATCTCCCACTGTTCTTGTTAAAATTTAGTCGTTTTAAAAAAAAATGCTTTTCATGTTTTGCAGGTCTTTTGGTCAATTTCCAGAGTTGTTGTCTGAGATAACTCTGACGACTTTTTTCCCATGCGTTTTTGCAGGGAGCATTTCCCAACTTTCTCATGCTGCCATTTTGGAAGTTGGGCCACCTACTTATTGAACTTTAAAGTGCAAATGGTCAAGAACTAAGATATCAAATACTAACATGGGTTGTGATACAGCCTGCTCCTTCACATTCTAAAAAAAAGCCGGTGGTTGAAAACATTATTGAACTCTAAAACCCCGTACCTACTTCACAAGTATAAAAGGATTTGAATGGCAGGGACGGGGGGGGGGGGGAACTTTGGAAGAGTTGTTGTTGTTTGTTTATTTGTTTATTTGTTGTGGAGGAATATACTTTCTAACACCCAATTGAGAGAAGGGTCTTTAAGGAGACTACTCAGAAAGTTTATCAGAGTGTTTAATATGTCTCCTGCTGGAAGCTGGTGTCTACTCAAGCTTGAGAAATATAGAGGGACACAGGCAACAGGAGAGTGTGTTTCATTTGGGAAGTAATCGCATTCTCAGGGGTTGTTGGGAGATAGGATGCACTTACGAATGTTCTCCATGGACTAAAGAGAGTCCTTTAGTCTCAAATGTTCTACAAGAAGTTTGCTTGGTAGAGTAAAAGAAGCTCAGAAAGACTGTGGAAGTGGACTGCAGGATGCATTGGGCCTGTGGAAGAAAGCACAAGACTCCAGCTAGAAGAGAGGCATATTGGTTGGTACATGTCAGAATATGGGGAAGAGCCCTGGCTGGTGTGGCTCAGTGGACTGAGTGCCGGCCTGCGAACCAAAGGGTCACTGGTTCGATTCCCAGTCAAGGCACATGCCTGGGTTGCAGGCCAGGTCCCTAGTAGGGGGTGCTTGAGAGGCAAACACACACTGATGCTTCTCTCTCCCTCTTTCTCCTTCCCTTCCCTTCTGCCTAAAAATAAATAAATAAATAAAATCTTTCAAAAGGAAAGAGGACAAGGAAGAGGTCTCAGAAAAATCCACAGAAGCATCCACGAGAGAAAGTGTCCGCTTCAACATGCACCAGGCTCAGAGCTCACAAAGCTAGTTTAGAATAGTACGCCGAGGTAATAACTTTTTCCCCTTCATCATTTTCCAGCTACAAGGGGTTAAAAATCAGAGCTACCAAGCTTGGAAGGTAGATGGAGAGAGGGGAGAAGTCGGTGGCCTCACCATCCCATGCGTGCTGTAGCTTGGACAAAGGAACACCCTCAACTCCACATCAAGCTTAATTTTGGATGAATACATAGACACAACATTTTAATTTCTGAATTCATTATATGTGTGTGATCTAATTGTTAAACAGAAAAATTCTGAGGCTGACTCAGGTATCAGCAAGGTATGAAAAGAGCCTGCCCTGAACAGATTTGAAGAACAAAAGAGAGTTTATCCAGGATTCAGGGTCAGGAGTAATGTTTGTTTAATATCTATTTACCATGTAGTTTCTAGTAGAACTGGACAGTTAGTCATCTTAAGCATATTTCCTGTTTTTGGCTTTGACATTGGGGGAGCATCTACTCAGGTCTTGCTGCAAGATACAGTAGTTACGCTGGTGGTTGACAGTCAGGCGAACACAGTGCTTATGAACGGCATTGTTGGAAAGGAGAAGACAAAGTTGCCGGCGTTTTGAGGACTAGTCTCACCCCGTCTGGAATTTCACTTGTACTGCATTTTCACATTTTTAATTAGGGATTGGAATTTAACATTCTTTGATATTAAGAACAGTTAGGGCCCTGGCTGGGGTGGTTTAGTTGGTTGGAATATTGTCCTGTAAACTGAAAGACTACGGGTTCGATTCCTGGTCAGGGCACATGCCTGTGTTGTGGATTCAGTCCCCGGTCAGGGCAAGTATGAAGGGCAACCAGTTGATGTTTCTTTCTCACATTGAGGTTTCTGTCCCTCTTTCTCTCTTTCTTCCCCCCATCTCTAAAATCAATGATCATGTCCTCAGTTGAGGATTAAAAAAAAAAAAGAATAGTTAGGAATGAATAAGAAAAACATCAAAATGGAATGCCAGTATTATTCTGTGAATTTCCTTCCTATGTAAACCTGGCATTGACTAATATTTATCCATCCAGCCATCTAACCAACAGATATTTTTCCTGAAACTACTATATTTCAGGCATTGTGCTAGGCACTAGGGATAACTCTCTGAACACCATAAATATAGCCCTGACTTTATGCATCTTTAGTTCTCTCAGGAAAGGCAGACAATGTGTAAGTGGAAGGAAAGGCTTGAAGGAGAATTACCTGGTGCAAATGGAAGTAGTAACAGGCAGGCCACACCTACTCTGAAGGTCATGGGAAGCTTCTCTGCGGAAGTGGCATTTCCGTTGAGTCCTGAAGCATGGATGAGTTGTATTTAGGTGGACAGTAGCCTACAAGGCCCTACAGGATCTGCCCCCACCTCTGTTTTGCTTTTGCTGAGCATTCACTAGACACCCCTCTCAATTCCTCAAAAGGCCTGCCCAGAACACTGTATTCTAAACCCACTCCTTCCCCACCCTCTGCAGCCAGTTCCCAAAGCTCAGGCCTCAGGTTATTCTCTAGTTCTGCTTTCTGCTTGTTTCCACCACTTTATCCACATTTATTTCTAATATTGTCATTCATTTCTTGGATTTCTTGTTTTCTGACTGCCTTGTAGAAATGTAAGTTCCAAGGAGAAAGGAAATATATCTAACTCCAGGTTTGCCTCTCCAGACCCTGGAATGCTTGATACAACAGAAGTGTGTCTTAAATATTTGTTGAGTAAATGGATGGAGAGAAGAGGTTGATTACAGCCCTGAGTGGAGGAGAGTAGGACACATTTAAAGAAAGGAAAGAAAAGCAGTGTAGCCATCACACAGAAAGAACAGAGGAGAGTTTGGGGATAAGGAAGACAAGTAGATGGAAATCCAATCTTCAAGTCATTTAGATCAGCATCTTCACATCCCATTAGTGGGTCATGAAGTCAATTTAGTGGGCTTCTGCTAAATGAAATAGAACAAAAATCAGAGGACATTGTTCTTCGTAAAACTGTGACATCACATACATTTTCTGTATCTTACCATTACATCACATACATTTTCCATAGTTTATTTATATATGTGTGTGTGTACATATTTAAGTGTTCTGTTGTGATGTAAAAGGGTTTTCCTGCTTTGGTTTTTAGGAAGTAGGTATGAAAGCCACAGTGGAGGCCCTGTTAAAGATTTTGAGTCTGGAGTAAAGGACTAGGAAATCATTGAAACTATTTTCACAGAGGACTAGGTTCCAAGATCCCCTCCCAACTCTAGACATTAATCATAGAAAGTGGTACTGTGTTCCACAGTATGTGAGCATGGAGTACCAGTCTAGGCTGCGCGGACTGCCACTCCTGGATTCCCTTCCTGTGCTTATTGAAGGCAGAAGCCATGCCTTGTTCTCCTTTGCGTTCCCAATGCCTGCCATTCATTAGGTGGATCTCTTGGGTAAAGCCACTGATTGGGACCTGAAAGTCTGTAGGTCCCAGCAGGTATTTTTTGTTCTGCCTCTGTCATTGGCACTACTTTTAAGATGGAAACTTTGGGTGAGGATAACTTCCATAGCCCTGTTTACTTTTTGAGTTTCCACTATCGATGCTATCAAGGAAAGAGTTTATAGCACCACACATTTTCATAACACACACCTGGATGGTACATCATTTGCTCCCGAGCACATTGCATAGGACATAGGATGTTGTGGGTATTTGTTTGTTGAATGATGAATCCACCAAAATTTTTCCGAGTTTCCAGTAACAACAGTGATTATAACAGACAGTACATTTTCAAAGTAACTGTCTAGTTATTAGTGGTCAGTCCCTGGAATCTTGATCAGAAAAGGGAAGCTTAAATGCATCGAGTGTCCATTGTTGGACAGGTGCCTTTCACAGTCATTAACTGATCAGTCCTCACTACAGCATTTAGGGTGCGATAGTCACATTTGTAGGTCTTAGAATGTGAAACTGGAGTTTAAATCAAGGTCTTTCTGACCCCATACTCAGCGGTGTTTTCACCAAACTATGCTGCTTCAGTGAGGAAATGATGGTCGTGCCCCAGGCATCGAATCCCTGATGGTAAGCAGTGCCCTGGCATGGTCCTTCAGCTGCAGGGGCAAGTCAGTTGCTGGAAAGAGAAGCGGGACCTCAGGGATTACTCCGGACCCAGGGGTTGTATGTGGCCTATTCTGTGCCTGAAAGCAGGATCCATATTAAGAAATTTCTTCACTTTTGAGGGTAAATATAAGGGATATGGGAGGTTAGAGTGAGGAAGAGGCAAGCAGTTTTCATACTATATGACCCAGAGAAACATACTCCACTAGCAGCTCTGGAGTATGAACTCTGTCCTGACCTGGGAACTGATGAAGGTGTAATCTGCATAGAAACAATAGCCATCCTGGTAGATTAAGTCATTGCAGATTCTTTGGAACAAGAAAGTGATAGAACCACCTCAGAAAATTCTGATAATGAGAAATGCTGACAGTTAACATCGTATCATCTGTGGTAGATATATATTTCTTGCATTGCAAATACAAACACCAATTATTGTATTGAAGTTTTGCCTGTATCTTCTTATACTATTGTTCCTTTAACATGAAATTTACTTAGTTGCCAGAATCCTTGGCGCCTAATCAAAGGCACAGTATAGGATGGTGGTGAATAAACAATCATGTTTGTATTGTGTTCATATGATGTTTGTAATATGAGGGTAACTAGGGAGAAAGAGTGAGACAGAGAAACTCATACCGGTATTGGTGAGCAGAATGCGATGATGTAGAAAAATGGATAGAGATGAAGACAATGCAATTTATGGATGAATAGAGAAATGAACCTTCTTTTACTTGGTCAAAATGCTTTAGGGTCACTGGGCTTACAAATTGTTTCTCTTGCTTGACATTCATTCACTCAACAAATATGTATTAATTGGCCATGTGCCACCTACGTAGGAGCCGGGAATATTGCAAGGAATAACACACACACACACACACACACACACACAAATCTGCCTTCATGAAGTTTATGTTCCAATTAAGGAAGAAGAGAGATAGACAAAAACAATGAACACTATATAGTAGATGTAGATGGTAATAATAAAGAAAGCAGGGTTTCTAGTAAAATAATACAGTCAGGGAAGACTTCACTGGGAGGATGATATTGAACTAAAGATCTGAAAGGGAAAGACACCAGAGACAGATCCAACCAAAATAACAGAAATGTGATAACTAAGGATATTAGTGATTAGATAATGTTATCAGCAATTATTTTTTTATTAGGCTTAAAAGAAGCAAATGCAAGACAAAGATTATGGCAATTTATTATGATAAAGTCACACTGGTGGCTTGGCCTCATTGTCAATTAAAAAGCTGCCTATATTTTCATCCTGATGAAGATGCACTATGAGAAGAGAAAAATAATCAGGCTTTAGAAGCTTAAGAAGTGTGTAAGTGCTTAAAGTAAGTGTTTTATTTTAAAAGTAGCTTTGTTTCCCAGTAAAAATAGTGATTCTTGATAAGGCAGGACGAAGATGAGAGATTGTCATTTATATAATTTTTAAATAGGGGCTATGGGTGACTCTTACCTTTCTTATAATATTGATTCATATTTTTTTACATTAAAATGATAAAGCATCCTTGGTGAAAATAATTTCAAAAGACACATCTGATAAAGGGTTGTTATACAAAGTACTTTACAAAACCTCTTAAAATTCAACAGTAAGAAAACAACCTCATTTAAAAAATGGACCAAAGATATTAACAGACACCTCACCAAAGAAGATATTACAGATGGCAAATAAGCATATGAAAAGTTGCCCCACATCCTATGTCATCAGGGAGTGAAAATTAAAACAACAATAAGATACCACCACGCACCTATTAAAATGGCCAAAATCCAGAATGTGGACAACATGCAATGTTGGTGAAGATGTGGAGCCACCTTGCTGGTGGGAATGCAAAACGGTACTGCTACTTTGGAAGACAGTTTGGTGGTTTTATTTACTAAAACTAAACATACTCTTACATTACAATTCCAGCAGTCATACTCCTTGATCCTTACCCAAAGTAGCTGAAAACTCTCTTCCCACAAAATCTTGCACACAGATATTTATAGCAGCTTTATTCACAATTGCCAAAATTTTTTAGCAACCAAGATATCCTTCAGTAGGCAAATGGATAAATAAACTGTGGTACGTTTGGAAACAGAATGTTACTCACTGCTAAAAGGAAATGAGTTATCAAGCCATAAAAAGACATGGAGAAAACTTAAAATGCATATTACTAAGTGAGAGAAGATCATCTGAAAAGGCTACATATATACTGTATAATTACAGCTATATGACATGTTGGAAAAGACGAAACTATGGACTCAGGAGAAAAGGGGGCAGCTGCCAGAGACTGGAAAGCAGGCAGGGATGACAGGAAGAGCGTACAGGACTTTTAGGGCAGTGCAAACACTTTTTTGATACAATAGTGATGGTTACAAGCCATTACATATTGTCAAAACCTATAGGATATTCTACACCAAGTGAACCCTAAGGTATTCTGTGGACTTCGGTTGACTGTGTCAATGTAGGCTCATCAGTTGTGACACAGGTATCACTCGGATGGGGCATGTCAGTGATGGAGGAAGCTGATCATGGTTGTAGAGGGAAAACAAAGTATAGAGAGTTTTTTTTATGAAAATATTTCTTAACTAATTCTGAACTTATCTGGTTCCTTAGTATGAGCAAACATTTCTTTTAAAATGTCGGCATTAAAGTTGAAATTCAACATGAATATATTTTTAAAATTCTTAAAGGGTTATGGTGAAAAACATTTTTTTCTTACTGTGAATTTGCATAATACTGACCCAAATGAGAAAACTAACAATGGCATGTGGCTTTTTAATTATAAATAGTACAATTTTTTTTTATTTTCCGTAATTTCAATGAACTTCTCATAAAACAGTTGGCAAATGCAAAAAATCCTGGAGTTTCTTAATAATGACTCATAGAATAAATTTGAACAAATAAATATAGAAATTAAACAGTACTATCAAAATATGTTTGTCCTTTCCCTAAGTTCTATATGTAAACCAACGTATAAACAATTAGGAGCTCAGTCTATCTGGTCCCCTTGGGTAGATTTTTATATCCTAAGGTTCATACCCATCATCACTGAAATCTTGGAACCACATCCAAGAGAATGCTTAACAATGATTGTTTATTTTGTAGGTTTTAACGAAGCCAGAGTGCCAGAGAAGACCTTTGAAGTGTGAAGAGATTTCCTGTAATTGAAACCAAGATGTCATTTATAGATCCTTATCAGCACATTATAGTAAGTCACTTACTGTTTATAATTCTTTCTGGGAGGCAGGCTGGTGTATTTCTGTGCATGGGTACTGCTGGTGTTGCTTGTAAAGTCAAACACTATGACAAAGTCTGGATTTTTTAAATGAACGTTTATATGAACTTCACGTGGTACAAATAGGCTACAATGCATAATAAGACTAACCCATTTCTTCCTTTAATCACTTCAAGTTTCCAGAAAATGAGGTACTCAAAGAAAAAAAAATACCAAAACATCTGTAAAGATATTGAACTTCCATGGAACTATAAACAAATATAGTTATCACCTAGCAATTATCAGCCTGCATGTCCTTCACATGAATTGGTGAAGAGAAGATAAAAGAACTATTAAGTTGAAGGTTGTCTCTTGGTGTGCATTTCAGGGTCACTGATTCTGTAAACTTCCCTTCAGTTAGAGATACTTAAACAAACTTTTCTATGGTTGGTTAACGTTTGCTAAAGAGTGGAGTGGAACCTAATCAACAAAACAAACAAGTAAGCAAAATAGAACCAGAGACATGGAAATAAAGAACAAACTGACAGTGACTAGAAGGGAAGAGAGAAGAAGGTAACAGGGAAAGAAGGGGAAGGGGCAAGCAAAGGAACACGAATAGAGGACTGGTAGGCATGGACAATGAGGGGGATTGACTGTGGGAGTGGGGGTATGGGGTTGGGGTGAGCAGCGGGGAAAAAAGGTGGGGCAACTGTAACTGAACAACAAATGAATTCATCATCACCAAGCCCTTATTATATGAAATCTTAAAGGGACTTATCTAAGAAAAAGAAGATAAAAACTATGAACAATAAAATGACAACAAACTCACAACTATCAGTAACTGAACCTAAAAACAAAAACAAAAACAAGCTAAGCAAACAACTAGAACAGGAACAGAATCACAAATGGAGATCACATGGAGGGTTATTGGCGGGGAAGTGGAGGAGGGAAGAATGGAGGAAAAGGTACAGGGAATAAGAAGCATAAATGGTAGGTACAAAATAGACAGGGGGAGGTTAAGAATAGTATAGGAAATGGAGAAGCCAAAGAACTTATAGGTATGACCCATGGACATGAACTAAGGAGGGTATGCTGGTAGAAGGGAGGTGTAGGGCAGAGGGGAATAAAGGAGATGAAAAACATAGGACAACTGTAATAGCATAATCAATAAAATATACTTTAAAAAGGGAAAAATAAGTAAAACCAAAAAAGAGATGAGTAATTCAAATTTTAGTGTTTAATTTTTCAAACTCCATTGGAAATATGCATTTTCTCTTCTGATAAAAAAAAAAAAGCACAGGAGAAATTTCTTTGCTGAACTTAACAGTAGAGATCCAGATAGGTCTATAGGGACTAGAAATAGTTTTTATGGATACTAGGGAATAATCCACAGTCTCTTTTTTACTTAAAATGAAACACTGTTCTTTGACCCCACTTCCCTCTCTAAATACTATCCTCTTTCTTCCCCTGGTTGGATAGCAAGGATTGATGTGTTAGAGTTCTTTGCCTTCTTCCCCTCCGTTCACAGCTTGAATCACCAAAAACTGGTCTCAGCTCTTCCATTTCACTAAACGGTCTCATTATAAGGGTCTCTTTGGTGTTGAATCCAATGGAATCTTTAGTTCCTCCATCCCACCCCCACCCCTACGTCTGCTGCTCATTCACCAATTCAGATTTTTCTCTGGTTCTGTTTCAGATTTCTCAGATTTAGTTTCTTCTTATTATTATTTTTTGCTGGTGATTCCTTCTCAGTTTTCTTTGAAAGCTTCTCTTTCTGTTTGACTTTTTAATATTGAAATATAACATATATAAAGATACTAAATTTTAACTGTTCAGCTTGATAGTGTTTTATCATATGTATCCCACACATGAAACTATCATCCAGACAAAAAATATAATGTTATAAGTATTTCCTGAAAGTTGTTCATGTCCCTTCCCATCAATAAACTCCACTAAGGTAACCACTCTTTGACTTCTATTACTATAGAGAAGTTTTGCCTGTTCTTGACCTTCATATAGATGTTTGCATTCAACATTCTGTCTGTGAGATTCATTCATGTTGTTGTTAGTAGCAGAATTTTATGCTTTTACATTGCCGGGTAGTACTTTGTTACCTGAATACACTACAAACTATTCATCTTGTCCACTGAGAACTGTCAGCTCCCCACTGAATGGCAGTGGTGCCTTGCTCTAAACCAGGCAGCCACACACGGGTGTGAGTTGGCTTCTTTTCTGTTCTGTTAGTCTATTAGTCTGTGTTTGCCCCAGTACCAAATCTGTCTTAATTTCTCTAGCTTTGAAATATGGCAGTTTTGCATATGGCAATGGAAATCCTCCAGCTTTTTCTTCTTCAAGGTTGTCTTGGCTATTTTCTGTCCTCTGCATTTCCATATACATTTTGGGATCAATTTGTCAATTTACACACATACAAACTGTTGAGATTTTTATTGGTATTGTCATAAGTCTACAGATCAATGAGGGGAGAGATGACATGATAACAATACTGAATCTTCCAATTCATTAACAACCCAGGAATCTAATCCCAAACTGATGTTACTTAGATCATCTTTAGTTTTCCCAGTAGTGTTATTGTAGTTTTCGATGAGAAATCTCTTGTATCTTTTTACAGATGTCTTCTTTAAAGATTTTATTTATTTTACTTTTTAGAGAGAGGGGAAGGGAAGGAGAAAGAGAGGGAGAGAAACATCAATGTGTGAGAGATACATTGATCAGTTGCTTCTCACATGCCCCCAACTGGGGACCTGGCCCACAACCCAGGCATGTGTCCTGACTGGGAATCGAACCAGTGACCTTCTAGTTCCCAGGCCAGCGCTTAATCCAGTAAGTCACACTAGCCAGGGCTAGATGTATTTCTTGATAGTTGATGTTTTAATGTCACTGTAAAGGTAATTATAAGTTTCATTTTCCAATTAGTTGTTGCATTTATATCGAAATTGACTTTTTTGTAGATCTGTGAACTTACTACATTTCTTTCTAATTGTTTGGGAATCCTTTTGGATTTCCAACTTACACATCCTCTTATCTGTAAATAATGCCAGTCTTCTTCCTTTTTAATCTTTAAATATTTATTTTCTTTGTAGTTGAATTAATTTTTGACCACTTACTTTAGGGATAGCCCATTAGTTTGGAAATGTCATATTTTCATAATTGCTTAATTAAAAATATTTCCTAACTTTTATTGATTTATTCTTTGACACATGGGTTACTTAGACCTCTGTTTCTTAATTTTCAAACATTTGGTGAGTCTTTGTAGTTGTCTTAGTCACTGATTTCTAATCTATTCCACTGTGTTCAGACAACATACTCTGCCTGATTCTGTTTGCAATAGGTTTATACATGATTATGGCTCAGCATATTGTCTATTTTGGTACATCCTTCATTACAACAACATAAACCATATTCAGTGTTGTTTTGTGAATTTCAAAGATATGTTATTAGTGCATATAACTT
>VMDR010032674.1:0-11626 GCA_007922815.1 Macrotus californicus
TGTGAATTACACAAAAGCCAATGGAACAAATCCTAGGAAACGAGACTGCCATCTCCTGGCCACTATCACTAATTGCAACTCAGTTCTGAGAGAGTATAGGCATTAAAAGCCAATGGTTTCCTAATTTTCATAATTAATATAAGCTATTTTTTGAAATAGTAATTTTAGATCATGCTACATAGAAATTTTCATATTATAAAGGGAGTGTCTACTGAGGATGAGAATTTTAATCTCTTAGTGCTCTATGCCTGTATCTGGGAAATATTCTTTTTTACATTTGTCACAAGAATATGGCAGACATTCTCTCAGGTAAAAATAACATTATCCAGAAAATTTAAATAGCTGTTCAGATAAATATTGATTGACTCTAAATAGAGGATGCTTAGTGCTTTGAGGAGAGAGTCTAATATTTCCAAAGGAGAAACTTGTCATTAAATGTTAGAGGTTTCTCGAGATTTTAAAAATACTTGTCATTCTTCATTTGGAGCATTTGAAAGCTGTTTATTTCAGTCAGTGGAAAGTTCCTGAGAAAACTGCTTACAAAACAACTTTATGAAGTTTTATTTTTTACAAATCATTTTTAAACAGCAGTAGTTTTATGGTAATTGTTAGGAATAAATAGAAACCCAGTTGCGGTGTATGATAGTTGATGAATTAGAGTTGATTTTAGCAGTGTGAGCAGCATGACTCACTAAAGATTTCTTAAATGTCATGGGTGCGTGTGTGTACATACACACAAAAGGGGGACCCAGAAAAAAAACAGAATTTTTTATAAAAAATTGTGTGTTCTTACATGTTCAAACTTCAGTCACCTTCAAAGTACTCTCCACTTGATGCAATACACCTATCAGGACGTTTTTTCCACGGCTCAAAACAGTTTTTGAACTTGTCGATTTTGATGCCTTTTAGTGTTTCTGCCATTTTTTGTTTCTCCTCATCCAAATTGGTAAAATGCTCCCCTTTGAGAACTTTTTTCATCTGGGGAAACCAAAAAAAGTCACTTGGGGTGAGATCGGGTGAACAGGGCGGGGGGCACGGGGGTCATGCTATTTTTGGTCAAAAACTGCTGAACACTCAGCAGAGTGTGGGCAGGTGTGCTCATAAGTCACCCATCATGAAGTGGGCAAATGTGTTGTCTTAAAAAAATTCACTGAAGCTGGATGCAGCCTCTCACAACAACGCCAGCTGGTACACTGATACAGATGGGTTTCTAGAACACTCACCTAAAGGGGGAAGCATGTACTACAAGGGGCCTGCCTCAGAAGATAATTCTGTGTTGAGAGCAGTCGCCCCTCATATTATTTACTCAAGTTCTGCCAGTTTTGTCATCATGAAGGCTTTTCCATGAAGCCAAATGAGAATATATTTCTAAAGTATATATTTTCCAGCAAATATGTTAAATGACTCAATAGTATTTAGTGCTGATTTGAGATGTAAATATGCTCAGTAGAGGATGCAGTAATTTAAAAGGCATGAATTTGAGAAAGCAGATCCTATAAAAATTTCATTCCATCACTATTCATTATTTATAAAGATATTTTAGATTCTAAGCTGGAAAGATGGTACAATGCTTGACAAGTAGTTGATGTTTAATTACTACACAGTGAGTGAAGGAAACCGTTTTGGATAATAGAACTCTATGAGACTCTGATAAAACCAAAGAATTCTATAAAAGTGGTCGTCAAACACACCATTTTGCATGTAATTTCTTGGGGTTCTTGAATCTCCTACATGCCTTTCAGGATAGAATTCTTAACCTGAATGTTATTCTTAAGTTGTTTTAACTGCATTAATTCATTTATTGAATGTTGTTTTTTTTTGAAAAGTGCTAGATCCTATAGAGGATACCAAACATAAAATATCGCATTCTCAAGAAAGTTACATTTTATAGTAGAGATCTGGATTAAAATATAACAATGCTAGGTTTGCTAAATTCTTTGTGTGCTTTATATAATGATATGAATGTATGCACTTGAGAGACTGAGTTACTTTTGGACTGGAAGAACTTCTATTTTGGGCAGTATGCGAATTAAAAAAATAATTTTATAATCTTAAAACTTAATTTATATGATGCTGTGTATGTCTCATACCCTTTGCAATAATTTTATAATAAATAATTTTATAGAATAGATAATTTTGTTCCACCAGTAAATTGTGTGTGAGAAAACAGCGGCTCAGCAGTAGAGTTGTTCATCCCCAGCATTACAAAAATAGTGCCAGTGAGCAGGAGGGTGAGTCACCTCACGGGTTTCAGTTCCACTACAGGGTGTGAGGAGAGGTTTATTTTCGCCCACTCACAGCTTTGTACAGTATCCAGTACATAACAGGAACTCACGTAATAGTGTTCCACCGACTGAATTCAATAAAAGATAAAAACAAAGTATTAGCTTAGGAATTTATTTATCTAACAACTATTTATTAAGCATTTACTTTGTACCAGGCACTGTATTAGACACAGGGCCCAGGGAGGAGACTGAGATACAAGACCTTGCTTCAGGTTGCTCACAGTCTATATTACCATGTACGAGGTCTGTCCAGAAGGTATCCAGCCATGTACTATGAAAAAGAGACATTTATGAGGGAGATACAAGATACAGGAAACGTACATAGGACAATGACACCTCAGTCCCCTTCGAAGTAGGCACCTTGGGACCTCACACAGTTCTCCCAATTGCTATCAGCTGCCCCATAGTATTTTCCTGAATCTCATCAATGGTCTGAAATCTCTTTGTTTTCAAAGGTGATATTAGTTTTGGGAAAAGCCAGAAGTTGTGGGGCCCAAATCTGGGCTGTATGTGGGCTGAGTCACCTGGGTGATTTGATGTTTCACCAAAAAACTGCAGGAGATGTGATGCATGAGCAGGTGCATTGTTGTGATGAAGCTGACAATCACCAGTTGCCCACAGCTGCGGCCTTTTGAATCATTCAAACAGTTTCCGCGGAGCAATGTTCAAGGTTAACGCAAAATTTGATGCAAATTTGTTGTTCTACCCGCTCAGTCACTTTGAATGCGACCCACAGTACACATGCTCACTCAGTGGCATCCACCGTACCCACTGACTAGTACAGTGAGGTTGTCATTGTTCAGGCATGCCCGTTTCAGGCCACTCTCTTTGGCTGCCAGGTTACATAGATGATGAGCAAACCATTCTTGTTATATTAACAACGGTTGGACTTTTTCCAGACAGGCCTTAGCATACAAAAACAACCAACCGTTGTTGTTACTATTCAACATTGTTGTTATTCTAGTGAGTTCTTTGTTATCTTGATGTTTATGCCCATGGATGCTGCTTGAGGCCCGAACTCCTAAGCCTCTGACTAGGGGGAGAGGAAGAGGAAGAACATCTGCTTCCGAGTGGTGTGTTTAGGGAAGGAAGTCCGTGCTGTGTGGTAAACGACTTTCAGGTCTGTCTTGAATGGCATGGACCAAGAGGAGGCTCATACTCACTTTGATGGAGTCTTGTGTGGGAGTCACCCGAGCCTCCTCCTGGCTGGATCAGGATTACTGCCCAATGGCAGTC
The DNA here is from genome assembly GCA_007922815.1 of Macrotus californicus. Classification (NCBI taxonomy): domain Eukaryota; kingdom Metazoa; phylum Chordata; class Mammalia; order Chiroptera; family Phyllostomidae; genus Macrotus; species Macrotus californicus. The sequence goes on from VMDR010032674.1 coordinate 3,522, forward strand.
TCAGGGTTGGTCTTTGAAATTCATCTGATTCAGCGCACAGGCCTCCTGGTCTAAGCTCTCTTCTAGCTCTTCTGTGAAAACAGGTTAGTGTCAAATCTGTTTCCCCCTGAAACTTCTGAAACAGAAGGATGCTAGGGATTTGAAGACTGCTCCCCCTAGAAATTTCTAACTAGAAACTTGGAACTAAGAATACTATTTGTGAGGTATCCTAGCCATTCGACTATTTTTAAAATGTATTTTTAGCCGGGGGATGGGAAATAACTAAAAGGTAATAAAAATGTAAAAGGTGCATTTTTAGACATTCTTTAATCTTTGAAATTAAAAAGCCTTCAGAATATAAGATAAGCTTAAGAAAACGCACCTATTATTGACCTCTGTAAATAGAAAAGATCTCACGCCCAAAATGAGACACAGCGTGTTATCAGTTTCAGAAAGGCAAGTTTTTCTTTAGGGCAGCCTGATTCTTAAGTGCAGATGCTCATCCTTTATGTCAAGGGTAGTGGTGCTAAAACTCCCGCTCAGATCCTTTCCTTCTATCCCCTCCCTCACATCTCCAGATAATCCTATTATAATGCAAAGCTAGGCCCTTAGTTATTTAACATCTTTCCTTTATAATTGGAGCTGTTTTGGTGTAATACTTCAGAGCAGCTGTGCCAAACTTTAAAATAACTGTTTTGTTTATTTGTTTTTGCCTGCTAAGAATTTTTCAAATGAGAGAAATTCATTACCGTTTCCCTTTTCTGAATTCCGTGCTAGCCATGGGGGGTTCGGGGAAAGAGGACACAAGTGTTGAGAACTATGAAGACGTCTCTTTCTACCCTTGGCAGATTTGGTAATTGAAGAAAAAACTGACATTGTGATTTTTTTTAGGCTGTTATACAGCCTCGAGTCAAAATGGCCATATTATGTAGTCTTATGAGAATGTTCATAATTTCAAAGTGGATGCACAGATGTGGCTTTATCAAAATACACGTCAGAAAGTTGCTTTAAAATGTCAAATATTTATGAAATTCCTTTCTATAGACAACTTCATCAAGAAAAGTAGACTAGATGTTGCTAACATTTGGAGGAAATTTGTAAAATGTTGAACAAGAATATCGAAGAATATTGATGAGGAAATCCATGTCAACCAGGAGATATTTCATTTTATTTTTTCATTTTTAAAATTACATTTGTTGGGGTGATATTGGTTAATAAGATTATATAAGTTTCAAATGTATGGACCCCTATGCTCATTACAGCCTTATTTACAGTGGCCAAGACAGGAGGTATTTTAGATTCCTGTCCCTGACATTTTATAAAGTTTTTGTCATAAAGTATATAAAGAACAAAGATGTAAAATCCATTGTTATCTTATCCATGTACAACATATGAGAATAGCAGCCAATCTCTTAGATGACAAAATCAATTTTTTTCTATTATATTCTTTTAAAAAACCACTAAATTTATTGTGGTGATATTGGTTAATAAAATTATATAGATTCCAAGCATGCAATTCTAAGAATACATCATACTGCTTGCGTATGAGTTTTTTGTCTTGTTTGTTAATTTGTTGCTTCCAGTTTTATATCTTACACATGAGTGAAATCATATGGTTCTTGATTTTTTCCATCTGACTTATTTCATTTAGCGTGATATTCTCAAGGTTCATCCATGTTGTCCCAAATGGCAACCTTTTGTCTTTTCTTATGACTGAGTTGTATTCCATTGTATATAGGTACCACATCTCTCTTATCCAGTCATCTATCAAAGGACACTCTGGTTGCCATGCCTTGGTCACCATGAATAAATACCGCAGTGAACATAGGTGTACATACATCTTTAAGAATAAATGTCAAATTTTTCATACCTAGAAGTGTCGCTGGGTCACATGGTGACCTCCCTACTGTTTTCCATAGTGGCCGTACCAGTTTACATTCCCGCAAGCAGTGAGTGAGGGTTCCCTTTTCTCTACCCCTTTCCAAAACTTGTTATTACTCGTCTTGTTGATAACAGCCATTGTAACAAGTGTGAAGCTGGTTTGTTTTTCCCTAACAGCTGAAGAAGCTGAACATCTTTTCATATTTCTGTTGGCCATTTGTATGGTTTTTTTGAGCAAGGGGTCCGTTCAGGTCCTCTGCCCATTTTTTAATTTTTTTTTATTGTTGAGTTGTATGCATTCTTTCTCTACCTGGGATATTAATCACTTATTGGAGGTGTTGTGGCTAATATCATCTCCCCTTTGGTTGATCGCCTTTTTGTTTTGTTTCTTTTGCTGTGTAGAAGCTTTTAGTTCGCTATACTCCCATTTATTTATTTAATTACTTTTCCTTTTCATTCTTTATTTTTATTGCATTTTCCATTACCATTTAGCTCCCCTATACTCTCTTCCACCTCCACCCACCCATCTCAGCCCGCAGTTACCACACAGTTGTCCATGAATTCTTTCTTTTTTTTCCCCCTTTTTGCTCAATCTCTCCATCTCTATACCCCCAAGCTGTCAGCCTGCTTTCTATGAGTATGTCCCTATTTTGCTTGTTTGCTTTTACTTCTCTTGCCTTTGGGTCAAGTTCATAAAATTCTCTCTAAGACCAAGGTACAGAATCAAAACTGGTTTGTTTTTTCAAGATTTTATTTATTTTTAACAAGAGGGGAAAAAGTGGACAAAGGGAGGGAGAAACATTGCTGTGAGAGAGAAGCATCAGTCAGTTGCCTCTTGCACATGCCCCCACCAGAGGCTGAACCTGCAACCCAGGCATGTGCCCCGCCTGGGAATTGAACCTGCGACCTTTTACTTCGCAGACCACGCCCAACCAACTGAGCCACACCTGAGCCACACCAATCAGGGCCAGAATCAAGTTGTTGTTTTTTTTTAAGATTTTAATTATTTATTTTTAGAGAGATGGGAAGGGAAGGAGAAAGAGAGGAAGAGAAACATCAATGTGCAGTTGCATTTCATGCACCCGCTGCCTGAGGACCTGGCCCACAACCCAGGCATGTGCCCTGACTGGGAATGGAACCGGTGACCCTTTGGTTCATAGGCTGGCACTCAATCCACTCAGCCACACCAGCCAGGGCCAGAATCAAGTTTTAAAATGATTTATTCTCACCCTCAAACCACTATATTGTGCCTGTTTAATATTCAAGAACCTAAGGTTAAAAAATCAATTGCATTCATAAACAACAGAGAGAGTGATCTGCATTTACAACACTTTTAATGAGAAAAAAGAAGTGTTCTTTATTGATTGGTAAATTCACTATGAAATTACCATGTAACATGGCTATTCTAGAAGTCAATTGATATTTAGATTACACTAGTAAGATTAAAGAATGTAGAATGAGGGAGGTGCCAGAACCATATGCTGTGGATTATCAAGTGGTCAGATGTTAGCTGAAGTAGTGTGATCAGCTTTGAGTGCTATGTGTAAGAGTGATTCTAAAACCCAGGGTGTTAGCAGAGAGGCATAAAAGGCTAAATGGTGATTGTGGTGGCAATGGTGGTGTTCTGTCAGAAAGAGTTTTAGCAGTAGGAAAAACTAAAACATTTAAAAGCTAGCATATGACAAAATGAATTTGGTTTATTCTTTACAGGGCAGAAGGCAGAGAAAGTAAAGGTTACGTGGAGACAGAATTCAGAGGAACATAAGGAAGGGCATGTTGGCACTTAGTAATTGTCCAAGAGAGGAATGGCTGCCACGTGTAATAATGCATCCTCTACTCATTGAAAATACCATGTAGAAATTACCAGTCAGAAACCTGACTGATTGGAGTTTTTATTATTGCTTTAGTGTTGGGACTGAATCATTTATAAAGCCAATAAGGAACATAATCATTATTTGTTTAATAAATGAATACATGACATTCAATTCTAAAACCATGAAGATGAAAAACACACAACCATTATTTGTCAATAAAACACCCTGCAATTTTGTTCATCAGAACTTTTCGTATATGACAGTCTCTTGGGAGCATATGAAAAAGGAACAGAGAAGAGAGCATGGTCTACAAGGGGCTCACAGTGGCAGAGGTTAGCATGAAGTCAGTGAGTATACAAGGCATATAAGAAAGAAGAAAATGGCTCAAAAAGGACATGGAAGGACACTGATGATAAATTTTAATATATTTTTCATAAAGCACATGCAAATATGTCTTCCTAGAGAGAGAACTGCTTTGGGGACACTTATGATGGATTTAGCTGTACAACCTGGGCAGGGTACTTATACTCTTGAATGTTCGTTTTCTTTCAATAAAGCAGGGATAAGAACATCTACCTTGCAGTGTTCATGGAGATAAAAGATAACAAACTGCATAATACAGTAATGTTTATATTCTGGGTGCTAAATAAATTACTCTTACTGTGATTACTTTGTGTTAACATATTGTTTTTATGGCAGTATTTCAACAAGGACACTGTAATTACATTTAATCTAATTCTAGTGGACTGAGAATCCAAAAGGCAGGCATCACCAGAGAAATAGATAGTCCTGGTTTTAGTCTTCTTGTTTGGTTGTTCATTTCATAGGTGAGCTACATGTTTATGGCATATCATTGTACATGTTACTTGGATTTTTTAAAGGACTTTGTGGAGTAAATGAACAGCAAAATCACAGTTTTGTGTTCATTTATATTTGTCAGTCAGGATTCCATCAGGAATATATATGGAAATTAAGTCTATATGGAAATAAGGGATTTGTTCATAGAAATTTGACCTAACACAAACAGAAGGAGCTGGGAAGTGAAAATCTGGGAGAGCGAAATCGGGAAATTAGAGCAGAGTCACTCAGTGATCGGCCTAGAGCACTGGTGTGGGTTGACCAGTGGGGCGAAATGGGAACTCATAGGAAGCCTGTCAGGCCCAACACGTCCAGTCACTCAAACAGTTCCAAGGAGGCCATTGTGAAGGGAGTTTAGGGATGCTAGTGCCTTTGCAGAGCTCCTGCCTCTGTGGGTCTGCGAGTGGGCACTGGTGGCGGGTCTGCCCCACTGTTGGTCAGCCAGGTCTGCAATCCAGGGCAGCCCATGTCAACTTGGCAAATGTGCTCTCTTATATTAACTATATTTACTTCAAAATAAAGACAAATCATTCTTTTACCTAAAATTGATACAAGTATTCTTTTGTACAGTAAAAACATGCTACACCTCTCCCCTCAAGAGGGTATACAAAGTGACTTAACCGTCTTTCAGGAATGCTGATTCTTCCTCTAGTTGAGGCTAAGCCCCCTTTGGATGTCCTATAACTTTAATTCTGGGATATAGTTAACTACCATTAATAAATCTTCTGTTAGAGTATGGGAGTGAGTGAGAGAGAAAATTGGTGTGACATACACAAACACACAGAAGGAAGGAAGATATAAATGCTCTTACTTACCAGTGCCCCCATATTTGGAAGTGGTCATGGGATCATAGATGGTATGTATAACTTCCTTTCCCACTCCTGTATTTCATACTCTTTTTTGCCCCAACAAGTGTCTACTTTAATTGTGGTTCCTTACTTTGTGGGGTGACCCAACTCTTTATTCATAAGAGTTTGTGTCATTACGGTCCTGCCTTTTTTGGATTGTTGTAGCCTTCCATTAACTTTTACCATGACATATGGGAAGACTAGGTGACATTCTGGAGGGTCTCCTGCATACTGGAAACACTCCCTCTAGCCTCTTTCCTGTTGTTTCAGTGGCAGGAAATGCCCAAAGTAGCCAAAGGCAGTCTCAGGTTCCATGCACTGTTGTATTCTCTGGTGGAATAATTTATCTTTTCAGGAAGTAAGACCTTCTAAACCAAAGACAAACAAATAAACAAGCAAACAAACAAACAAAAAACTAAAATTTGTAGAGAAAGGAAACAAAAATATTGCTGGTGAATCATTAACATTAATATGGGAAAGTTTCATATCTAGTCTGTGATTCCTGGACTACCGAATTCTGGTTATAGGAGAAACATCACTACAGTTAAAGCTGATTCAAAGCCTATCTTATCCAGGAGCACATTATTCCAGCCCCATAAAATGCTGTCACCAGCTGGTTCCATAAGTGCGTCTTTCAAACACCATTTCATAATTTTATTAGGTCGACTGTTTCAGGATTAGGAGAACAGAATGATACCAGAAAATCTCATGAGTATGAGCCCAATGTTGTACTTCATTTGCTAAAAAATGGGTTTCTTTGTCAGAAGCAGTGTTGTATGGAATCCTATGGAGGTGAGTAAGGCGTTCTGTACGCCTACAGATGGTAGTTTTAGGAGAAATCATGATTGTAGGAAAGACAAAAACATATCCAGCATACATGTCTTTTCCAGTGAGGACAAAGAGCTTCTCCTACAATGATGGAAGCCATCCAATGTAATCAACCTGCTACCAGGTGGCTGGCTGATTCCCCCAAGGAATGATGCCATTTCAGGGGCTCAGTGTTGATCTTTGCTCTTGGCAGGGTGGGTACTCAGTCATGGCTATAGCCAAATTGGCCTTTGTGAGTGGAAATGCATGTTGCTGAGCTCTTACAAAAGTTTTAGCCCTGCTTTCATGATCATAGTTTTTATGAGCCAATTGAGCAATTATGGACATAAAAGAATAGAAAAAGATCATATGGCTCTTGTCTTTCACCAATTGGCCTATTTCACTTAGCATAACATTCTCCAGTTCCATCCATGCTGTCACAAAAGGTAGGAGTTTCTTTTTTCTTTATGCTCTCTCCTATAAGAGGAACCTAGTGAACAAAATAAACTAACAAACAAAATAGAATCACAAGCATGGAAACATGGAACCGAAAGTGACCACACGGGAAGTGGGCGGGGGACAATGGTGGAAAGAAGGGGAAGGGACTAGACAAAGAACATGTATGAATGACCCATGCACATGGACAACAGTGTGGGGATGGACTGTGGGAGTGGGGGGTGGGATGGGTAGAGGAAGGCAAAGGGGGAAAAATTGGGACAAGTATAATAGAATAACAATAAAAATGATTTAATAAAAAAGGACTAGGCAAAGAATGAGTAACCTGGCATATATGATTATAAGATTTTCCTGTTATAAAGTTGTTTGGTGAGCATTTGTATAGGATAAAAATATTCTCATATTTCTTACCCCACTTCCTCTCTCAGTCAGGTTTCTTCCAAGTGGCTGACCATCCACCCAAACTTAGCCACTGCTCATGACTCACCTTAGATATGTGCCTCTATCCATCTATCCTTCCAGGAGAAGATGATTAGGTGCACATCATGAAGTTCTTCCCATTGGAAAGACCTTACTCACCGCGGTCCTTCAGAGCCACACTTGCAGTGCCTCAGCTGTACACTTTAGGAAGTCCCAGGTAAGTATGTGGAACTGTGTGTGAACAAAGACCAAACTGTTCTTCCTCATTCTGCTGTCATACAGGGAAAGAGAGAGCGAGAGCCGGATGTGGCAGGAGCAGGAGCATGGCCATGAAAATTTGAGCCACTTCCATGCAACCTATTTGTGACTTCAGAACTTGGGGAGAAAAACCTGTCACCTTCACTTGACTGAATACCACTACAGAGGGCTCAGTGGGTCAGATGACTTCCTGCTCATTATATAAGACCACATGGTTGTTTAATAGCCAATATTAAGTGTTAGGCCTCTACTGGTACCCAGGAACAAGGCAGAAGCTGTTTATCAAATGAGTAATTATCTTCAGAGAAAGTATAATTTTACTCCCAAGTCTAAGAGGTACACTGTGCCTTATTTATAGGGGTCTGACAAAGCTTTCCCTTAGGATTCCCAACTACCACAGATGATTCAAGCACCATTGGACATGCTGACTCAGGCGACCTCAGTGGCAGACAGGTTGAATAGCAGCCTGTTTCCATTGTAGAGCCTCCTTTTGACCTAGATCAAAAACTGACAGCTAATTGGGTTACTTGGCATGTAGATTGAAGTAAGATGTCCAAATCAGGTATCTCTTGCAACAAAAATTTGTAGGCCCATCTCTGAGAGGTTGCAGGTGCCAGATGGAGACATGTTCATCATTTTGTACGAGGTATTTCAACATGCACCAAACTACTGCTTCCTAGAAATTTTACAGATATGAGACACTCCTGAATTGTTATGGTGTTTATTCTCCCATTCTCTGGTGTGCATATATCTTAACAGGATATCTAATGTACTCGATACTGTC
>VMDR010032675.1:0-11626 GCA_007922815.1 Macrotus californicus
TTCTAATATGCTGCACATTATTAAATACTAGCAAAGGAGCACTTGCTCGACATCAGTAACAGAGATTTTTTTTTAAAAGAATTTCCGTAGAATAGGAGTTCTTGAGGAAAAGAGAGATGCATGTAAATTGTGTACAGCTCTGAGATTTTATAATTCAAGTAGGCACACCCACACTCACACTTGGCCAATCTTCCTTCCTGTCTGGATTTGTGTCCTTAGATTGGGGGCTTTGCTCTGACCTCTCTTTTGCAGTGTGTGTGGCCTGCCTGACCTTTCCCACTTGGATAAATATACTACATCATATTTATTTTTCTGAACTTCTTTGTCCATTTAGATTTCAGGACTCTGGCCAATTCCACAATCTCCTGGAACTCCTAGCTTTGGCTTTTCCTGGCCTGACTCACTGCTGGTACCCAAGGCCCGTAAGGCTGCATTGCTAGGCATTCTCAGAGTTGTCTCCATTGGACTGGAGGCCTTTGGACTCCAGAATTGGGCTTCTGGTTGTAGGACGGTCTTTTTCCTCATCGTCTTTGACCCAACTTCTTTTGCTTTTCCTCTTCCTCTAAATGCTGATGTTTCTCAGGGTTCTGCCCTAGACCTTCCTTTCTCACTGCACATCTTTCATGGGCCATGCCAATCACTTCTCTGTCTCCTAGCTACCATTTGCTAATGGTACCACATGCTAATCCCTTCTGCATCCATGTCTGTAGCCCAGATCCTTCTGAATTTCGGAAGTACAGATACCTCACATTATACTTAGATGTCTTGCTGGCACCTAGAGTAGGAGCATGGGATACATTGTTTGTGGTAGGAATACCTGTATTAATAAATAAATTCATTACAAACTATCAACTCATCCTTGTTGGATACTTCTTATAGTCATGGATAGTCATAGATAATTGGAACTGTTTTAGGTGAAGGAGGGCTTAGACAGGAAAGTAAGGTTATACCACTTTCCTCCATTCCGTTCACATAAATTAACTGACATTGCTTTCAGAGGTCTTTGATGGTATTTTAAGAAATGAGCATTAGGCCTTCTGGCCAAGATGGAGGCATAGGTTGCTTTGCCTCACACAACCAAAAAAAGGACAACAACCAATTTAAAAACAGAAAACAACCAGAACTTCCAGAAAATCAAACTGTATGGAAGTCTGACAACCAAAGAATTAAAGAAGAAACATTCATCTAGACCGATAGTGTTGGGAACTGCCCTGCCTGGTTTCAGAAGCTGTAACTTCCCCACCAGGGAAGCTAGTGCCCCCATGGCTAAGGCTGAGTAAAAAGACCTTGGGACTATAAGCCACTAAGGAGACAAATCTTATCTTCCCAGCAGGGGCACCACCTCTGCCCCCTTTACTTCACCCTGCTTGGCCCTGGGCACATGACTCGTTAGCTGATGGGTAAGATTCCTCAAGGGAAAGACAGCCTAAGACAGGCATGGTCATGAAGGGGCCTTCAGGGAAGGACTTCGGGGACTATAGCAAAAGGGGGTGATGGACCCTCACACCTCGGCTTTGACATAGTCCTCATTCTGTCCGGGAGAAGTCTCCTAATCTCTTGGCTGCCTTACTTGCCCCACCTCACTTAAGCCTGAAACAATGCCAGAGGGGGTGTAGCCCTGTGCAGGAATGGGTGGTTCCTCAGGGTGATCAGGCCTAAGAAAGAATGCATAAAATCCTGTGAAATCTGCTTTGCTAAGAATGCCCTCAATTTTCTGATAAGGGTCCAAACATAAAATGAGTTTGTTTCCCTAAGTTTTATAGCCTTTTAGCTATCTGACCCTGACTCAGAATAAGCCCTCAGAGTTCTTTGAATGTTATCTATTGTTTGATCATTACTGCCTGACAATGATTGATGAGCTTTACCTGTGTTCCTGTGGAAATTAAACCCAGTAAAAGCCCATTGAGGAACAGACTCAAGGTCCTTCTCCTTTGAGAGATTGACTACCTTTCCTCCCCAAGCAGATCATGTTTTGGTAGACTTACTCTCATCTACAGCAGCCGGGGGGCTCTGCTGATGGAGCACCCCTACATGGTAGGAGGGGCAGAGACAGGCAGCTGGGGCAGAGAAGACACATGGCAATGGCAAGGCGGTGGCTGGTGGACTGGGCAGTCCCACATTCTCAGGTGGATAAACCGAGAGGAACAACTGGGGAGCGAGACAAATCTAACAACCCAGGGTTCCAGCGTGGGGAAATAAAGCCTCAAAACCTCTGACTGAAAAATCCTGTGGGGGTTGTGGCAGCGGGAGAAACTCCCATTATCATAGGAAGGTTTGTTGGAGAGATCCCCAGGGTGCTAGAACATACACAAAACCACCCACCCGGGAATCAGCACCAGAAGGGCCCAATTTGCTTTGCAAGGCTGACTCTTATCTCACTAGTATGTGTGAAAGTCCATTTAATTTTTAATCAGGAACCTATGGAATTGAATTTACTTTGTGCTTTAATCTTACCTCATAGAAGCATTAATGAAAATTAAAAATTACTCTAAAAATTAAAAAATCTTTATGCAAATTTTTGTTATGTCGTACTGTGGGTATGAAGATATTACAGGGAGGGGGTTGGGGAGCTGGGCGAAAAAATTCAAGGGATTAAGAAGTACAAATTGACAGTTGGAAAATAATCAAAGAATGTGAAATACAGCACAGGGAATATGGTCCATCACATTGCGATAACTATGTATGATGTCAGATGGGTATGAGAGTTATGGGGGATCACTTTATAAATTATATAAATATCTAACCTCTATTCTGTACACCTGAAACTAGTATAATATTGAATGTTGGTTGTAATTGAAAAGTTAAAAACAGATATTACAGTTAGCGGATCCAATTTGGCCAAGAAATAGGGTTAAGTTTACTTGATTGGATTTAGCTGATTTAATTGATCCGATCAGTGGGGTCCAGATGCTGATTGTGGGTGGAGACTATGTCTGGACGACTATAAAAATGCAGAGCAGCTGAGCTCAAACGAAGTTCAGAGGGAAGTGAAGCTTCAGTAGAGGTGGAGGTGCAGAGTTCAGACCTCCAGCCCCTTAGCTGAAAGTCCCTAACTCAAGGTAAGGGGTCACTTCTGTCTGGGCTGTTTTCCCCTGCCCCATCTCTCTCTTTGCTACAACTTACCTTTCCAATGCCTTTACCTTTGGATTTCAGGAGAGAAAGAATTCATCTTATTCTATGTCAGGGAACTTTATTCACCTTCCATTCTAACATCACTATTTAAATTTTTACATATTAGCTTTAGGTCATTTTTATATGTACATGTATTTTTTTGTGTTTTCAACTACAGTGTATGGTTTTAAAATAGTTCCTTTTTATTTTCTAACATTATTTCTTCAAGGCTTTTCTGGGTTTTCACTTTAATATACCTACCGCTTTCAATAGCTGTGTTATAATTAACTGAATCCTTTCATTATTATATAGTCAGATCATTTTGGATTATTTGGGATCATAGATAACACTGCAAAGAACAAGTTTTTAAAGAAGTAGCATTTTTTCTTTTGCAGAATTGTTTTCTTAGATAATCTTGAAAGGTGGGTTAGGCAAGCACATTTACACTACAAGCACCATTTCGATTTGTTGACTTTTTTTTGGAAATGGTGACAGGGGATTTGAGGAAGAGGTTATCTCTGTTGCTGCTCAGCCAGGCCCCGACAGGAAACGGGGGCATCCCAGACTCCATGCTGCGCCTGGTAGATATCCCACCTACGGTTATGCAGCTCTGTAGCCCCGAGTCTAGCTGAGGCTGGGAGCATGGAAGGCTAACAAGTATTTGCTGGATGGAGATGAATTCCAGGATGCTCTAGTAACCCAGGTTTTTGTCCTTAACACTGATTCTATGATGGGCGTATCATTCATTTTGCAGTGGTTTTGGCTAGTTGTACTCATATAGGGTAATTTTCTTTGAAATTTTGAGGGCTCCTTAGAGTCACTTTTCTGTGATGAGTAGGGCAGAATTGGCTTTATGATTGTATCTAAGTGTGGAAATTCTTTTTCTTGAACTGCAGGTGACCTACACAGGATTACTGACTAGGGGCAGAGACTGTACTCCTAGAACCTATTAAAGACCCACCTGGACTCAGTTCCCACAGACAAAACTTCCCCTGGAAGTCTCCAGACAAGGTAAACTGCCCTATTTGAAAAGATGTCCGCTTCCCTACTTCTCTCTATTGTGACCACCTGGATTTTGGACTGTTTTCATAGTTTTTCTCATAGATTTTGCCTTAACTGTGATCCTCTGGTGACTTAGTGTCACTTTCATGTATAAACTATAGAAAGATTTGTGTTATTTAATTTTTGTATTGGATTTAGGTACAGCCTGATTGTTGAAGAGCAGACACTGAACTGAAGGCTCCTGATTGCTCCCAGAAGGTAATAAAGGGCCATTTCAGCTCAGTTGACTGCTGAGGAGTGACCTTGAGAAACCATGTTTGCGAGACTGCGAGATGAAGCAATCTGCCCGGTTTGTCTGGAACTTTTCTCCCGTCCCATTTCTCTCTCCTGCATGCACATATTCTGCTATGATTGCATGCAACTTTGGTTGCAGGAAATGAAAGATCTGAACTTAATCTGCCCCATATGTCGAAAAGTAAACAAGAAACCACCTTTGGAAGAATTGCAAGTCAGTATACTTACACTTCTCATCAAACAGCACCATTTCCTCCTGGACCAAAGTCCGTGCGTGAGAGAGAAGTTCCTGAAGTTCCAGGGGGATGTGACCCTGGATGCAGTCACTGCAAACTTCTCCCTTGTCCTCTCTGAGGACCTACGGAAAGTCCACTGTGGGAAGATCTGCCACAACGTGACGGAAGATCCCCAGAGGTTTGCAGCTATGGCCTGTGTTCTGGGCACCCCGTGTTTTTCCTCTGGTCGCCATTACTGGGAGGTAGAAGTGGAAGAGGGGAAGGAGTGGGCTCTGGGAGTTTGCAAGGAATCAGTCGACAGAAAGAGGAGCAGTTTATCCTCGGAGCATGGTTTCTGGACCATTAGCATGAAAGCGGGAGCAATCTACTCTGGCTCCATCCCAGACACCAGAATTCCTGCAAGCCCTGGCCTTAGCCGCATAGGAATTTTTCTAGATGTTGAGGTGGAAGAGATCAAGTTTTTTGATGTTAGAAATGAGGCCCTCATCTGTATATACAGTGAATTCTCTTTGGAGCCTTTGCGTCCATTCTTTTGTCCTGGGTTGCCTGGGGAAGAAGACAGTGGTGGCCCACTGAGCATTTGCTCATGAGAAATTCACGATGTTCTTTATGTTCTTGGGAAGGAGACTGGTCCCTCTCCCACCTTCACACTCCTAAGAATTTTTTTTTGATTTCAGTGGCTATACTTGACTGTAAAGGCCCAGATGATGTTAAGTGGGCTGGACCAATAGCTTTCAGTCCCGACTTCTAATTACAAGCACAGGAGAAACTTAAAAAAAATTTCACATCCATAGCCATACCCTGAACCAATCAAATTAGAATCTCTGGGGACAGTACGCAGACAGTGACACTTTTCTAAGTTGACTAGGTAGTTTCAATGTGCAGCCAGGATTAAGGAGCACTGGACTAGAAGACTGATTTCAAAACTTTATTGTGCATCAGAGTTTTTGGATGACTTCAGTAGGTCTGGGATGGAGCCCAAGGATTTGCATTTGTAATAAGTTCTCAAGTGAATGCTGGTGGGGACCACACTTTGAAGCCAGTGGACTAAAGGACATAATGTATTTTAATTTTAATTCTTGTTTTAAATCAGTTAATTAAATTTCAATGAATTAAACTTAATTTTGTATTTAATTTAATTTAAGCATCTACATTAAAAACAAACAACCCCTGGAACAACTGAAGAGAAGGGAGGGAAGAGTGAAGGAGGATGGGTGACCTTAGCTGGAATTAGGTCAGTGTGTCAACAAAACTCAGAGCATTAGGGACATTCTTACCTGTCATCCCCGCGCCCCTTCCCCACATTGATTTTCATCACCAATGCTGATACCCTGGTCACACCCAAAAGTGCATGTTAAGATGATTGCTCACTATGGTGACTCAAGTCTGTGTTCTTATTATTTGGTTCTGGAACTTTCTGTAAGAAAAAGGCCAGCTTTTTGCCTAGGAAGCAACCAGGAAAAAATGATGAAAATTTTTTGCTTCTTAAGAGGTTATCATCCTTGAACAGTCCCTAAGTTTTTTTAAGTTTGGTGAATGCTGATACTCCAGGACACTCAGCCTCCTGTCCTGTGTCCTGAGCACTCTGCTTCCCCTCTGGTCTCTGCTGGGAGCTAGGAATGGGAGAGAGGAGGGGCTCTGGGACTCCGCTGGCACTCTGATCACAGAATCCCTTAAGAACACCAGTTCCTGTCCACAGGCCAGAATTTCAGCAGGCCTTCCCCTCCACTGTGTGGGAATTTTCCTAGATAACAAGTTGAGGAAAATTACTTTTTTTTTTTACATTGTATTTTTAGAGAGAGGGGAAGGGAAGAAGAAAGAGAGAGAAAGAAACATCAGTGTTAGAGAAACAATGATCATTTGTCTCTCGCACCTCCCTAACTGGGAACTTGGACTGAAATCCAGGCATGTGCCCTGACTGGGAATAGAATCTGAGAGCTTTTGGTTTGCGAGATGATGCCCAATCCACTGAGCTACACTGGTCAGGACAGAAAAATGACGTTTTTTGAGGTTAGTGATGGTTCCCTCACTATATAGTTAGGAGAAGGCAACATTGGAACCCATTGAGTGTCTGCTCTTCTCTGTCTAAAGTACTTAGAACATAACACTGAGTGTAGCAGGTTTTCCGTTTTTAGGGTGACTGATGGGATATATAGCCAAGTCTTGGATATTAGATATTGAGGTTTTGTAAAAATCTCATAACCATTCTAGGTGACCTTGATCCCAGATCAGGACCCCCTGACTTTAGCCATTGCTTTTCCTCAGCCACCTTGCTGCCCATCCAGAAAGACAACTTCCTTTCCTTCCAAGGAAATTCAGAAAACTCAAATTCTTACTATGTGTAGGGAAAATTAGGTCTTTTTGTCTCTACTCTCTTGGGAGGGAGAAACCTCTTCAGTCAGTTGTGTTTTCAAATAGCACTGCCCTATTCAGCAGTATTTGGAGGGCTTAAATTATTTTTTGTTTATCTTCTTAATTTTTTCTCTCAATCATAAATTGAGGTAGATAGCTTTGATCAAGGTGTTTTGTATTGGCTGAAAGGGTGTCTCCATAGAGAGCAAGTAGGAGTGGCTGGCAGTGAGATCATGGGAGGCGTGGCCAGGAAGAGAATTAATGATGAACCATGGGCGCTGCGTAGGGTGTGCATCTGGGCTGGAAGGAGGCCAGGCCTTGTGGAGAAAGGGGACTTGAGGTAGACAGGTGAAGGTGCTAATTTATTGGCTTATATTAACTGGCTTAGTTCCATGTGAAAAACCAAACAATAAACAGTGAAAATGATAAAACTTAACAGTTATTCTTTTTTCTCCAAAAGAATTTAGAAAGCAAGGAATAGAAGGATATGTTTAAGATGTAATATAGACCATATTATATTGGGTTGGTCAAAAAGTTCTTGTGTTTTCCCCCATAAGATGGCTCTAGTAGCACTTAGTTGTCTTTACCTTCATTTAAAACAATTTCATTAGATTGTATTGTGATAGCTGTCATATCAGTCTGCATTAAAAAAAACTTATTAAAATTGGTGCATTTTTGTGTACCCATTTTAATATTGAAGATGGAAGAAAATAAGCAACATTTTTGGCATATTATGCCTTATTATTTCAAGACAGGTAAAAACACAACTGAAACACAAAAAAAGATTTGTGCAGTATATGGAGGAGGTGCTATGATTGATTGAACTTGTCAAAAGTGGTTTGTGAAGTTTCATGCTGGAGATTTCTTGCTGGATGATGCTCTACAGTCAAGTAGGCCAGTTGAAGCTGATTAAGATCAAAACAAGACATTAATTGAGAACAATCAATGTTACACCATGTGAGAGACAGTTGACATACTGAAAACACCCAAATCAATAAAGTTATTGGCGAAAAAGGAGAATGTGTCTTTTATGTTATGGAAAAAATCTCTACAAACTTTTGGACCAACCCATCAATGCTCTGGCTAACACAGTACTTAAGAATAGAGACAAATAATTAAAATGGATATTGAAACATTTATTGGACATTTACTGTGTGCCAGGCACTGAACTCATTGTGTAAATGAATCATTTCATTTAATACTCACAAAAGTTATATGAGGCATGTATTCTAATACTCTCATTTTAATGATCAGGAAAGGAAGCAAAACAGTAAATAAAGCTTAAGAGGATTAAAGGCAAAAGTTAAGAGTTGAGTAATTATTAACTCCCCTCCCTCCATAGTGGCATGTAGCCAAAAAGGTAAAAATAGACATTGGGTTTAAACAGTTGGGTTCAGAGACCACTCGTCTTAATGGGCAGATGTGGGCACTGCAGGAGCCATTTACTTCTTCCCTAGCCCTTGGCCAGCAGCTCTGACTGACGTGGCACTCCCTCTTTGTAAGTCCTGACACAGAGCTCCAAGGGCCCACTAACAAATGTGGCACTAAGGTTTTTTGATCCACTCATTGACTGATGGGCACTTAGGTTGCTTCCAGCATTTGGCTATTGTAAATTGTGCTGCTATGAACATTGGGGTGCATAGGTTCTTTTGGATTGGAGTTTCAGGGCTCTTAGGGTATAATCACAGCAGTGGAATTGCCAGGTCTAAAGGCAGTCCCATTTTTAGTTTTCTGAGGAAATTCCATACTGTTTTCCACAGTGGCTGCATTAGTCTGCATTCCCACTAATACTACCCTTTGCGACAGCATGGATGGAACTGGAGAGCATTATGCTAAGTGAAATAAGCCAGGTGGTGAAAGACAAATACCATATGATCTCACCTTTAAGTGAAACCTAATCAACAAAACAAACCAGCAAGCAAAATACAACCAGAGACAATAAAATTATGAACAACTTGACAGTAACCAGAGGGGAGGTGGGAGGGGATAATGGAGGGAATGGTTTTCAGGAACACCTATAAAGGACACATGGACAAAACCAAGGGGGTTGGAAGCAGGGGAGGGAAGTGGGGACGGCTGGGGTGGGGAAGGAACAGTGGGGGGGGCGGTAAATGCAGACAACTGTACTTGAACAACAATAAAATAATTAAAAAAAATGTAGCACTAAGGATGCAAGCTTTTTGCTACTGGATGCTAAAGCATCAGAATCAAGGAAAGGCTACTTGCTGCTATCACTACTATCCAACACTGCTATCCAAAGAGAGGTCAGAGAAGTGCATTATGAGCAGCGCTGTGCTGAATGCTGCTAGTGTGGGCTTGAGACCACCGACTATGTGCAGCTCCTCTCGTCTGACTTCCATGACATGGCATTGGAGTTTCACATTGGCCAGGGTGGAGGTATTTATACTGGCCAACTGGGAAAATGTTACTATTAAGGCCTCTTTTTCTTTTCCTTTTTATTCTTTTTTTTTTTTTTTTTGAGACCTGGGTGTTAAGCACAGTATCCCAGCACTAGTCTCTGAGCTAGTAACAAAGCTAACTACTGAAAAGGGGTGATAAAACCATCATTACCTGGAGAGCATGTGATTTCATACATTGAAAACTTTAGGGGCAAAGATGCTCTCAAAATTCACAAGATTTAAAAAAAATCCAAGCCAAACTACTGACCCCGCCCTTGGAAATAGACCAAGCCATCTATGGTGTTGATTAAATTTCCAAATAATAAAGCTTGGAACCGATAGCATCTATGATGACTTCCATCAGGTGGAGAAGACTGAGCAGCATGGAGGGAGAACAAAAGTCAGCAGTTAGATGGGGGGGCAGTCATCCTGGTTCCAGGTGACAGTAATTTTCCTGGTTTCAAGGTCCAGGGTTTACAAGAGCCAGGGTCCAGTTGTATTCAGACTTCACTCACCCCTGACTGATTCTGCCAAGAGAGACACTATTGTGTTCTTCCTCTAAACTCCACTTTTTGTCTAAGACAGTTTATTTTGGGGTTCCTTTCATTTTGTCCAAAACCAGATTTCCTAATTAGGGGACCTATAAAAAAAAACCTATGGCTTCCTCCCTGTCCCCACACTCTTTTCAGAAACCTTAATGCTTTGCATGAGGGGACTTTACATTTCCTGGATCAATAGGGCTCTTGTAACACTTTGAGGGCAAACGGCTAATTTTCCAAGTTTCCTGGTGCTCTACATAAAAGTGTTATATAGAGTCATTGATTTGTGGTTATAAATGCGATCGATGAAGTGGGGAATAACACTTTGGTGTTGGAAAGGGGATAACCAGATACACCAAGGCAGAGGAGGTACATGTCACACACCTTGAGTTATCAATTTAGTCATTAATTAATAATATAAGCAGACAACCAAAGGTCACCAGACATTTTTGAGGAGGATTAACATTTTGGAAAAGAAGAAACATGAAAATCGAACAAAAAAACTGACCCTTGAAAGAATAGATGTAATTCAGAAAATACAAATAACAAAAAATTAGTACTCTCTTTTAAAATAACCCTTTGAATGTGAAGTTTCAACCATACACATCAAGATAGCATTTAATGAACCTAATGCACCTATCAGCCAAGCTCGATAATGAACCTTTCATTATCAGCACCTTTAGCACCTTTTAATGAATCTTAATAACTATAAAGATGTGGCCTCAAGATTATTTTGAAGAAATCCATGACAACATCATTTCATATGTAATATTTTACTGTATATACCTCTAAAATATAAGAACCCTTAGAAAATAAATACAATACCATTATCACACCTAAAAATATTCCTTAATGATATCAAGTACTCAATATTTGCATTTTCTCAATTGTCTTATATATATATATATATAATTATATATATAATTTGTTTAGTTTCTCTGCAGAGTTGAGATCTGAATAAGGTCCAAACATTGCTTTTAGCTGATATAGCTCTAAAATTCCCCCTCCTCCTCTTTCCTTTGAGCTTCTTTTGTTGAAGTAACTGGTTTGAAGACATCTGTGTCAGGATTTTGCTATCATTAAAGTACATCATCACACCGCATATACAGTCCAAGTATATAACTACAGTTATAAAGACTATTAATGAAAGGGCTGCAGTGTCTCAGGTGGATATCAGTTGGGGGCCTGCTCATCAGGCGTTGCCTTTTGGAGGTGGGGTGGGGAAGAAAACCCCTTTGGCCCTCATGCTGCAGGGGAGCCTGAAAGCTGAGTGCTTGATCTTCTAGTCTCTACCAACCAAGAGACAAAGTGGTTTCAAATGCTTTTGGGTACTAATCCCTGTATCCACAGTAACAAAATCTGTAATATACCTTGGAATTAATTTAGATGCATCATACCCATATAAATAAAACTTCCAATAATTGAAAACTAAAAGCATGTTCATGGATGAGACAATTTAATATTTTAAACATTCAAGACAACTGAATTAAAATCCTAGCAAAATTGTTTTGAGAGTACATCTCCACAAGCTCATTCCCAAGTGTACAGGATGGGGCAAAAGTAGGTTTACAGTTGTTCATGTGGAAAAATAATACGATAATTAATAAATAATAATACAAGAATAAACACTGTTTTGTATACTCACAGCCGTAAACCTACTTTTGCCCACTCTGTATATAGGTAAATAAAGGTC
>VMDR010032676.1:0-11626 GCA_007922815.1 Macrotus californicus
CACACACACACACACACACACACACACACACACACTTATTTCTTGCTCTCATCACTGTTCAAGGCAGATGTTTCCATCAGGCAGTTTTACACATGATCTTTTAGGGACTATGTCCATTTCCTTATCATGGAACTGCCCTTCTCTAAATCATTGAGAAACCATTCATTCATTTAATAGAAAGTAAAAGAGAAGAAAAGATCCTACATGGGAGATTTTATTGACCAATCTTGGAGGTGGCATTCCTCACTTCCACATACATCACTCTGGCCAGAACATCTGTTACACAGTAAAAGTTGCATTAAGAAGAAAGAACCCAGTCATGGAGTTAGGTGGTGGTCCCTGAAGGAGAGCGACAATGGTGTTAGGGAAGCTGTACAGTAGGAGCAGATATTGACTCAGTGCACGTGATGGGTCACGTTCTGTCTGAGCCAGGGCAACACAGAGTATAATGGAGACAAAGTTCACAGCTGTGAAGAGCTTCTATCCTGAAGAGGTTCTGGTCCAAGATGGTGACATAGACATCCTGAGAAGAGGAAAGATGGGGGAGAGGTGATTAAAGAAATAAACAAGTAAGCAGGCAAGATGAGTGCAGGTAAATTTTTAAAGAAGGAAATATGAGTTCTAATAAACAGGGTCCTGGGAGATGGGGATGCTATTTAAGATTGAGTATTTATGGAATGTCTCTCCCTGGATTGTCATTTGAGTCAAATACCAAGAAAGAGCCAGCATCTCAAAGATCTGTAGAAACAGAATTCTGAGCAAAGACAGCCTCTGGTTCAAAAGCACGGATTGCAGATGAGCTGGGTGTGCTGAAGGAACTGGCAGAAGGTCAGCATAGCTGGACTCCAGAAAATAAGAAAGAAGTCTTACATGAACTTGCCAAGGGGCCTGACCATGAAGGTTCTAGAAGGCCTTAATGAAGAGTGCTGATTTTATTCTAATTATGCTGAGATATCCTCTGATGTTTTCATCTGTAAGTGATATGATTTAGTCACTCCCACCCTCACTTCCTTGTAAAGCCTTACCAGACCACTTCAGAGCATCCTCATTGCTCCTTTCTCCCATATCCCACAGCGTTTTCCCTTGTTCCAACCATGTGAGTACTTAGTTTCCCGGAAGTATGCATGTGTGATTTTTCTCAACTGGAATGTAACCTCCTGGAGAGCAGAGACTTATATTTAACTCGCGGCTGCCTCAGAACAAGCACAGTTCCAAGAAAGCACTTAGGTCTTGATTAAGTGCGTGATAAATGAATGATGAATAAATAAACGAAGGAAGGAATAAAAAAGAGTTAAAAGATAGAGAGCAATATCTCTTTGTGTTTGGAGTCTGTAACGTGCTTTTGACTTGCACTATATCTTTTGATCCCCGTGAGCACCCTGGGCTCATGGGGAAGAGTTTGGCAACTGCTCTATTGTGAGAAGCAAGAGATTAAAAAAAGAGGCAAAGAGAAATGAAGATTTTGATGCTGAGTGCTGGGAGGAATAATGGAACAACTTTGGAAGTAGGGATCAGGAGGTAGAGTTAATTTGGAGTAGGGGAGGGAGGGGGTGAGAGACAGTTATGTTCTGATTCAGCTGATAAAAGGCAGAACCAAGTGGAATGCCCAGTAGGCAAGTAATTAAAGGTTAACTTGTGTGGTGCAGACAGAAAGAGCTGCAGGAGTTCAGAGATATCTAATAAAGAAAATGGATTTGGGACTGAGGAATAAGAATAGACTCTATGCTAGCCAAAAGTTAGACTGCTGGGGAAAAGGACACAAAATATTTACTGAAAATAATGTGATATTTCAAAGAAAGAGCAAACTAAGTAATGGGAAATAGAAAGCTATCAGGATATATTAATTAAGAGGCAAGAAATGAGAAATCAACCGAAGAAGAAAAAAACATAAGGAGTTGCTATCCTCTGCTTGTTTAATTAAAAGATAAAATCACTGTCCTGCTGCTCGCTGAATATTTCTGATTTCCCTCCTCCAGAGTAGGGGAGATAGGACTGTTCACAGGATTGTACCTCCTGGTTCCCTTGAGGTTGGGGAACCTCATGTGTCTGGTTCCAGACTTTGTCTGAGTTGTTGATTGCCAATGCAAGTCTCTGCAGAGTTCTTTCTTCTTCTGGCATAGTAACCAGCAGTGTTCAAGTTAGGCGATTGCTTCCTCATCCTGGGTCTGTGGGTGACAGATGACATGAGCAAAAAAATAGATCTTTGTTGTTTTAAGCCAGTGAGATGTTTAGGTTGTTTATTACTGCAGCATAACATCTTATCCTGACTGATGAACTCAATATCAATCAGAAAAGGTAAATGTGGAGTGAGATTGACTGGAGAGAGGAGACAGTGATTAAAGAAAGCAGATAGGAGACAGTCATTAAGGAAAGCAGGGACACAAAGTTAGTGAAGGACACTGACTGCTAGTCTGAATGTTTGTGTGTTCCCCCAGATTCATTTGTTGAAACATAACCCCTAAGGAAATAGTATTAGGAAGTGGTCCTGTGATTAGATCATAAGGGTGGAGTCCTCATGAATGTGGTTTAATGTCCTTACAAAAGAGGCCCAGAGAACTAACATGCCTCTTCCACTACATGACATTGTAGCAAAAAGACAGCCATCTATGAGGAAGCAGGCACTGACCAGATATCAAATCTGCTGGTCCATGATCTTGGACTCCCCAGCCTCCAGAACAGTGAAAAATAATTTTTTTGTTTATAAGCCACCCAACTTACGGTATTTTTGTTGTAGCAACCTAAATGGACTAAGATTCTCCACAAGGGCCTTGCAGTAGGGTGACCCTAGTCACTTAACCACAGGTACATCACTTCTCCACCCAAACTCCACCTAGTGGGAAGTAGGATAAGCCATCTCCTTCCGGGAGACTGGTTAACTCCTCGGGCTGGCTGGCAGTCACGCTCCCTGCCTTCTCCCCCTGCTATCATGAATTAGGCTGACTTGCCTAAGGATCAGGCAGTTGAAAAGACAGTTAGCGATGCTTCCAGATCTCCAGCACTGCACTGCTAATGATAAAAGAAAGAAAAGCACCAGTTAATCAGAACCAAAAGCATAAAGTAGGACAATGATTTATAAATGGAGAGAGCTAAGTGCTTGACTGGCTTCTGACAAGAAGGATATATTTAGGAAGATATATCCAAGCTTACAAGAACAAAACAGAAATTGATTTTTCATATAAGTCCTACCAATATAGAGACTAGTAAAAAGAAGACAACAAAAATGAGGTAAACCCACTTTTGTTCCTACAGTGTACAAAGTATCAGTGAATTGTTTTCCCATAGAAGGTGATGAGGACTCTTTATTAGCTCAATATTCCATGACCTGTAGTGACCTAATTTCAAATTTAAGGAATTTTACTTAAAACTATATTTGAGATAGTACTTTAAATATTTTAAATGGGATCCTAAGAATCATTGTGAATTTTAAATGGAAAATGATCTATTTTTATTATTTTTGAAACTCAAAATCATGCTTTAAAAAGGGAAAACATTTTCCTTTCTAAAGGAGGAAAGAGAAACAACCCAGTAAAACTCATTCTGTTAGGATATTTCTTTCACAAGAAGAGAATTCTCACTGCCTAACAAAAAGGCCCCACCAAAGGAAATACTCAATTTGTCATTGAGCTGTACCTCAATCACAGGTGTGTGATGATTGCATTGTATCAAAGTCAAGTCTAACAAATCTTTCCCACTTACTCATTGGCCACAAACCAAAAGTTCAAATCCTGATTATTATAATAGACAAAGGCATGCTTTGGTGAGTGGATGGATAGATGGATGGATGGATTGGTAAATGGATGAATGGACAGATGAGCATATGGATACGATTTATATAATGAGGCAGCTTGGTGTTTCACAGGGCATAGAGCTGAACAAAGGGCTCCTGTGCTAAAAAGCAATCTAATTAAGAGCTCAAACACTGAAGTCAGACTGCCTGAGCTTAAATTTTGGTACTTCTGTGTAGCCTTACTTACTTCTGTGTAGCCTTAGGCAAGTTCCTTAACCTTCCTGAGTCTCCATGTTCTCATCCATATAAAGAGAATTTGAACATCTATTATATGAGGGTGTTAGGAAAATACATAATAACTATTATCATTAACCTTAGTTGCCCTTGAGTTTCTTCTTTAAAAATATCTCAAAGGTGTTTCTCTTTGTGTATATCATGATAATTTATTGTTCAGATTATGATTTGGAAGAATATCACTCATTCTCTCATTATCTGTAGCCTGCAGAATGGCGTCCTAGCTTATCTCAGAAACTCTTCATAAATCTCCAAAGCATCCATTTGAATGGGCCTTGAATCTTAACACTTATTCTACTGAGCTGAGGATGGGGGGGGGGAGTGAAGACCATCACATCAATCGTTTGGAATTTTATAAATGAAATTAATGCTTTGGCTTACTTTTTATACTTTGAATAATAGTGTAAGTAGTAAATAAATAAAAAAGTTTAAAGCAGCAAACAAACAAAAAACCAAAAACAAAAAGCCATGCCATCCTGAATTCTTAAGAAATTTCTTGTTGTTGTTAAAGGGGAAAAAAGGGTATAATTTAAAATATAAAGTAAATACTAATTGTTCACAATACTGTTAATTGGTTTTTTACTAAATCCAGTGCCAGTTAGTTTACGACAATGATTGTGTTTAATACTCAAAAGGCCCCTAAGAGTCTTACAATCTCATTTTGCCAAATAGTAAACTGAGGCTTAAAGGGTTACAAGGTACCTTATGTCACATCTTATGGCTAATAATAAGTGAAGTGAAGCAGAATCTAAGCGGAGGCAGTCTGGTTCCAGAGCCCAGGCTTCTTACCGCTGCACTAAATTGCCTCTCAAATAATCATAGTGTGTTAAATCCATCTGGATGGGACCTTGGAGATCATACAATCCTGTCTCTTTGTATTACTGCTTGTAAATGTAAAGCAGAGAGAAGTTAAATGGTCTGCACAAGGTTATACACTTCCATCTTTTTCTCAACATAATAACACATTCTCATTTGAAAATCATTTCTAGGACCTACACAAACTAATGGGGGAAGTCATGACACTTGTTAATTTGAATGCCCAATAAAAAATTCATTTTCATCTTGTTTTTATATCTCATGTCCATGAGTGAAATGCAAAAATGTATTGCAAAACCAAAGGAGCCCTTAATAATTTGCTTTTTCATAGAAGGAGGAAAACCATCCTTAGGCCAAGTCTGTTTTAAATGAAATAAGTGTGCAGTCATTTTCCTTGTAGAGAACACCTCTGAGCATTAAAGAGAAAAAGGTGCCATGACTGACCTTCTAAGATGTAACTTTACCTCACGACCAACATAGGACGTTAAGAAAGTAAAGCCTTTCCTACACTGCTAGTGTTCTCCTTTATAAGGTCCTCCCGTTCACTTCACTACAGTTCTGGGGAGAAAACCAACAAGGCTAAAAGGGCTTCGTCTTTTCAACAGACCAATTGATTTTATTGTTAACTGTTAATTTTGTTTGTTTGGTCAATCTTTATTGTCACTTTATTAAGACATTAGCAGAGATGTTTATATGTATGTATTCTTATCTGAATGTTCTGATTTCAAAGTCAGGAATTATTTTTCTTAAAATTTTAAGAAGGGATCACTTCTACTTTTTACAACTTCAAAAAGCAAGAAAAACTCTGGATCACTTTCCTGGAAAACTGTAACGTCGCAGAACACAATTTAAAATTTTATGTTAGATAAAATGTCTATTAAAGGTCAACACAAGAGCTTATTTTGGTCTTTTATATAAAAGCCCAGTTCCCTCACTAATGTTGCAACTTTAGTTGAGTTGCCTAACCTCTCTGAACCTCACCTTCTCCACCTGGAAAGGGGGAGAGATAACTGTCTACCCACAGCATTTTTATAAACATGAAATGCTAAGGTGTATAGCATGCTCAGGAAAATCCTTGTTAATAAACATCTGATGCTACCTCTTTGAGTTCGATATCCAATTACAATACATTCATCTAGTCCTGAAGCTCCAATTGCTACCCTTAGACATATGATTGACAAGTAATTTTGCAGCCCTGACTTTCGTGCTCTGAGTATTTATATACACAAATTTATTGAATATTTACTAAGTGTCAAGCAGTGGCCCAGGTGCTACAGTTGCAGAAGTGAACAAAACAGATAAAAATTTTATTTTTAGTCTTTACTTTTTATTAGGAAAACATGATCAAGAAGTAAACATTTATGTACCATAAAATAGATAAGTACTTAGGTTTTAAAATAGCATTAAAATAGCAATGGACTTATTGAGATGTATTGAGTGAGGGTGAGCAAGGGTGATCAAGATAGGCTTTCCTGAAAAGCAACATTTTAGTAAAAATGTAAAGGCTATGAAGAAGCAAATCCTATGGGTAACAGATATAGGACCACACATGGACATTTTTGAGCACTAACCATGTACCATGTGTTTTAGGTATGTCTTTGACTCCATATGTCCAAATTTAATCCATCATCTTCCTTTCCAAACCTAACACATCCACCATGTATGAGGCACCACTGTTCTTTAAATCACCCAAGCAGGCAGTTGACCATGTCATTGCTGACGCTTCCCTCCCATCCCCCTGTCTGTACACACTTATGATCATCTGCTCAGCTGCCAAGTCCTACCTCGTTTGCCTCTACAGTTCTTTCATGTCTATGCTATTCTTTTTTGTGTGTTTGTTGTTACCACAGTATTTCAGGCCCCTATTACCTTTACTTGGACTACTTTAATAACCACCTAGCTGGTGCCACAAAGTTCAATCCACGGCAGTCAGTTCAATCTTCATAGATATTAATCGGTTTGTCAATTCACATTTCAAAACTCTTCAACAAGTCAGTGGCTCAACAGTATCCAGGTTCTGGGTCAGCTCCCTCAGATTCCCTTGGCCTTCACATCATTGAATCTGAAAGGTTACAGCAAGCATGTATAGGGTATACAGCAGAACATCATATTCTTACAGCGTGGCATCCAAGGGCACAAAGGAACAAGGCTGTGTCTCAATGACAACTTAGACCTTGCCAATACCACCCACAATAGCAGACTTCTTTATGACCATGGTTATGTCACATATTTGTGCTTATAAAAAGCATGGAAAAGAGGAAGACCAACATGCACCCCCTCAACACACAAGCTTTCAATATCTGAACAGAATCATGAATTTTTAGCAAAGGAAGAGAGAAGGAACGGCTTTGGATTGACAACAAAAAAATTTCTGCCAAACCCTCTAACTAATACTATTGAGTATGATGTTCAAGCCTTCTGAGATCAACCTTCCTCTGATTTTTCCTTGTGCAACATGCTTTAGCCAATATGTGCTCTGAACTCCCTTATCCCCATGCCTTAGATGAGTTGTTCTCAATGTGTGATCCAGGGACTAAGATATTATTTGCCTTTTTCATTCTCATTCTTACACAAACACAAGTAGAGTTGTCCAGAGCTACTTGATATGTGTTATTCAACAGCTTCAATTCAGAAGCAGGTATTGGAATGTAGCTTTCTTCTCTTAAGGCAAACATTAAAAGAATTTTCAAAAATGTATACGTTGCCATTCTTCTCACTAAATTTATTTTTAGAAAACATAGTCATTTTTATAACAATATGTTAATGTCAACATGTAATACATATATTATTGGTTTTAAATGAATTAATAAATTCACTTTTTTAAATGCTTTAGTTTAATGTTCTCTGTGGTAAATATCAATAGATATAATGAACATAAATAAAAGCTCTTTGATGTCCTCAGTACTTTTTTTAGATTAGGAATGGAGTCATGAGATCAAAGTTTTGAGAAGGGTTGCCCTAGTTAAATTACAGTTTCCTCTACCCACACTGCCATACCCTTCATCACTAAGTGCTATCATAAAACAATGTCAAAAGATCTCCTGCAGTCCTTAGAAGTAGTCTCTTATTCTACTGAATCCCAGTGCATTAGTTTTCTATTGCTGCAAAGCAAATTATCCAAAATTGTGTCCGCTTAAAATAATATTTTTTACCCCACAGCTTGTGTGGGTCAAGAATCTTGGTGTGACTTAACCATGTGCTTCCGACTCAGGGCCCCTCCCCAACCTGCAATCCTCATGTCATCTAGGGCTGCAGTCATTCCAAGGCTCAGCAGTGGAAGATCACCTCCAGGCTCATTGAGGTGGCTATTGACAAGACACAAGTCCTTCCTGGCTCTTGGCCAAGGTCTCCTCACAGAACGGTGGCTTACTCTCTACCTCTACTGTCAAAGAGTTCAGATTGAGGGAGTGAGGGAGACAGGGAGAGAGAGATTTATTGAAGCCAGAGTATTTTTAACCTAATCTAAAAGTGACATTTCATCTTCATGGTCTGCTGTTTGTGGGACCCAAAGCAAAAGGAAAATGTGAAATCTCTAGTTTAAAAAATGTGGAAAAAGTTCTATTAAAGGTTTTTTTTTTTCCTTTCTTCTGTTAGTTTCTCTTTCTGGAGTTGTCATGGTGATTTTTATTTGCTATGTTATTCTGAATAGAGAAAGATGAACATTTTTAATTATTAGTAGGAATTTTACTGCTAATTTTTATATTATATAAAGCTAAGTTTAAATGCAAATAAAAGAACATTTAATGTGTCTACAGAAATGCTAAAATGACACAATTGTACTTTGTAGCTCATACATGCATATGCATTTTATTCTTATTAGAAGAGTGGAAAGTACAGCACAAAACTAATCCAACTAGTTTTGTTTCCTTCCTTGCTACCCGCACCTCCTGCCAACCCTCTCTACCTTCGGTTTACTCATAAGAAAGAGCTGAAAGGAAAAAGAATTACAGGTTGTTCTTTTTCTTTCCTACTAAGTCATAATTTTTAGCACAAATGCTTGGCTAGTCCAGGGAAGTAACATGAGAAAAAAAAATTAACTTGATAGAGTGTCTGGGTCCTTTGGGCCTCTTAGGATGCCATTGACTTCATCCTGTCCTCCAAGCGAGTTCTGGTTTAAATGGAAAGGATATCTTCTCAAGCTGTCAGTCCCCCATTTATTTAATTGTAGAAGTGACTTCCTTCCTTGAGAAGAGAATGAATGATACAAGGGACAGCTGGAGCATATCTTGAGCAGCCCTTGTATTGGCATTTCCATTTTGATTTTGGACCAAATCAAAATGGCAGAGGAGCTACACCCTTATAATAGTTTGCACATATGGTCAGGCATTGTGTGAGCAAATAATGCTTCTCCGAGCTTGCATTGAATTTTCAGAAAAAAGAAAATAAAAATGAGCGGAATCCTTTGTAGATCTAAGCATTTTGTTCAGTTTTCTTCACCAGTCTATTCCACAATGCATAAGCTTTTACTTCCAGATCTGTTTCAAGGGTTGTATTTTTTTTTATAATGACAGAAGCTAAGTCTTTGTTTCCAAGGAGCAGAATACAAAATGCACCTGTGTGCCATTTAAGAAAAACTGTTTTGTCTATCTTGTTTATGCATTCAAGATAATACAGTGTTTTAAAAATAAGACTGAACCCAGGCTCTGCCTGTTTATTCAATATAAACAGAAGCATCCCTTTTGACGTTGTAAGTACAGGATGTGTGCTAATTTCACCAACTAAAAGCCACTGTACTTGGCCATATAAATACTTGTCTAGAGCAGCCTGGCTGCTTAGAATATTGAGAAAGTGCACACAGGGGATAATATGATGATGCACATCAAATATTAATGTGCATTGACACATAGTCATCTATTACAGCAGCGAAGTGCCCACGCTCAGCCGCAGTAGGGTAATGCCTTCCTTCACCTTCGTCTTCGCACTTCAGCTCTCCCTCCTCCCACCTTGCCGAAACAAAAAGCACTCTGTACCCTAACCAGCAACTCCAGGGAAGTTCTGGCAGCACAGTGACTGATGTCGTCCTGGTGGCCTCTTTACTTAAAACAGAGCCCCTTATTGGCTAATGTGAGACCAAGAGAGGGATGGAATTTATTGTTTCAGATTTATGATACTTTGCACTGAACAAAAGCCAGAGCCACCAGAGGCCTGGGTGGGGCACGAGCGGAAGTCCACAAGCACTAGATATTTATTTCTTTACCGATTTCTTACCAGCACTTTAGCGATAAATGCAGTGTCTTTTTCATGTTTCATGTTAGAATATACGAGTAACCCAGCAACAATTCAACCCTGCAGTTTAGAAATAAATGTGTTGGTTAAATAGTTCAGTCAAGTATGTATTTTTCTCTTTTTACAAAGCTGCAAAAGAGACCTGTGCCGCACAGTGCGCTGCATTCAGACACCCCACCGCCCGACTGTGGGCCGTGGGCGCAGCTCTCAGGCCAGCACTCGCCCCACACCCCGCTTCGTTGGAGACTCAGGCCACACCCAGAGAGGAAGGAGGCACTAGGAATCTGTTTATGCATTTCTGAATCTCCCGTTTTCAAAAGACATATGCCAAAAATCAGTGTACTGCTTCCGGACAGAGTTTTCTATTACTGTGGCACATCTTCAAATCTCATCCCAGAGAAAACTCAAGGACTGAATTTTACCCCACCGTGGTAGTATGCTAAAGCAGAAATTTTGCTTTTCCTTATACCGAAAAGCATTTCTACCCTTTATAAATGTGCCTAAGTGAGAGTTTCACCAACTTCTTGGGTTTGAGCTGTGCTGTTTTCCATGTCTTCCCCATCAGCCTGTTTTTTCTTTCCAACAAAAAACCTATATTACAATGAAAAACATTCTTGTCTGCTGGATTTCTTCCTTGGTTAAGACCTTACCTAGCATCAGCTAAACCAGTAGCTTCACACTTAATCATAGTCCCATTCCTCATCATCCCCTGTTCGGTAATTCAAAACTCAATACAATGCTTTAAATTGAAATTGAACCGCCATTAACAGTCATAGAAAAGAGGGCTTCATTGGAGCAAAACAATCACAGGTAGTCAGTCTCTCCGTCATCAACACCGTGCCCGACAGAGCTTGACGTCTGCATTTCTCACTGACTGCCAATGCATTTTCTGCAGACCCGTTATGCAGTCCTGAGTAAACTTCTGATTGCCTCCGTCATCTGAACATGAGTCTATTTCCCTTACGTTAGGCATCAGGATACCTCATTCCTTCCCGCTTTGTTCAGGCCCTCTCTGCTTCTCATTAATTTTCCTCTGGTCAACCAGCCAGCTCTGGCCACCTGTGGTTACAGGAAATTATCCATGCAATGAACTTAATTTAGGAAACTCTGCTGCATAAAGAGGTGGCAACATTCCTTCTCAGAGTCCCGTCTATGTTTACTTTTATGCTACAGACTCTCGGTGGCCACCAACACAGAAGTAGACACTGCACTGAAAATGTTTTTGCAGGAGCCATTGGACAACTGGTGCCCAAAGCTGAGCATAGACTCTAAATTGAACGCTTACACCGAGTAAAACTCTGGCATCCACGTCCTCACCCTCAACGTGGAAGACCTCACACGACACACTGGTCTTGCTCTGAAAGTATGTAGCTCAAAACTCACATTTTCAATAGTAGAAAATACAGTTCCTGCACAACTTACAGTAGGTAAATTCAACTCAAATTTTGAAACTTTGTAATAAGAATAACTGTTTTTTTAATATATATTTTATTGATTATGCTATTACAGTTGTCCCATCTCCTCCCCCCACCCCCCTCCCTGCACACCCCTTCCCCCCACACT
>VMDR010032677.1:0-11627 GCA_007922815.1 Macrotus californicus
AATAGAAAGGTGATAAAAATAAATAAATGGGCCACGGTGACTGATAATCTAGAAGTGTAGAGAGATATGTGAATTGTTCATTATAATGCAATTTGACAAATGAATTTATGAAAATGTTTATTTACATGATCAATGTAGAGAGTGAAAAGGGAAAATCTGGCTGGAGAGATGGTGACTGTGCGTCTATAGGGATGAATTGGATTTAACTGGGGCAAATACAGAGAATATTGCCTTCTGATGAAGAACTAGTTTTGAATCTCAGAACCCACAACTTACTAGCTGAATGATCATAGGCAAGTTACTTAATTTTTCTGTTTAAAATGATATGTAATAGTCCATGCCTGTCAGTGTTGATTGAGGATTAAATGAGGTAATTAGATCAGTAGCTGGAGTATAGTAAGTATGGTGTAAATGTAAGCTATTATTATTTTTATTATTAATCGGTGTGGAGAAGGAAGGGGAAGTCAAGAGCTTTGCAGACAAGGGAGTAATGTGTATGAGGGCACAGAGACACAGAAAGAAAAACAGTTCAATTACAGGATCAAGTTCAAGGGAGGAATGACAAGAGATGATGCTGGAGAGGTAGGCAAGGATCAGATAACTGTGACCTTAGGCACTTGGAAATCATGCTGGTGTGGAGATAGTCTCTGCAGAGGAATATTGTGGAAAGATGGGGGAGCCATGGGTCATATGGATTCTGGCTTGAAACCAGGTTTTTATGGTTATCACCAAAGAAGAGAATGTTTGTGGTAGAGGGAAGGTAAGTGAGGGAGCAAGAGTTAAATGGCAATATCCATAGCCCTTTCTTCATTTTTTCAAAATCCAAAGTTTTTATTTAAACAGCTAAGCCTTTCAACTTGCTAAAGTATCAGCTCAGTTGAGCATTATGGAGAACAAAGAAGTATAAGAGTCTTCCCCTGACAAATTATGCCTTCTCTCTGTCTATGTGAATGCCCCCTTAAATCACCCTTAAATCTCTCCTCTATTCCAGAGGAACTGGTTGGGAAATGAGCAGGCTATAATACTTTAATTTCTACATAAATTCATAAAATGGAAGTGACAGGACAAAGTTTCACCCTACTATATTCTGAATGTTCACATCTCATTTTTAGATGTCACTGAATCTTTATCCATTAAAAGAGCATCAGATTCATAAAAATCTAGTAATTTTCTTTTTATTTGATTTGATGTGGCATTTTAAAGAGATTCCAGGCATTTTCCATCTCTGCTTTTACACATTTGAATTCTGTATAGATGCTTTCAAGATCTTAGTTGCTGAGTCTGCACTGTTAAGATGAAATTATGAGCCTTTTGATTTAATGTAAGAGCTTCATTATTCTCAGCTGTGTCTCTCGGTGCCTGTGTCTCTTCTGCTTGAAAATGCCGTCGGAATTCATCAAAATAAACAAAATTCTCTTAAAATTTACTTTCTGCCTGAGAACAATAGGAGAGGGAACTGGAAGGGTAAAAAGTCTGAAGAGGATGCACAATGTAAGTGAGGGACTGAATGAGAATAAAATATGTACACATATTTCTTCTCACAACTTGTCTCATGTCAACATTTAGAAAATTTCTAATGAATTCAGAGATCAACCCTCCACTTCCTTCCCATAGAAGACAAGTTCAGATTAAAGATGTTAGTGTAGCCCTGGCTGGCGTGGCTCAGTTGGTTGGGCATCAACCTGTAAACCAAAAGGTCGCTGGTTTGACGTCTGGTCAGGGCATATGCCCAGGCCCCTACTCAGGGCATGTGCAAGAGACAAACTATTGATGTTTCTCTCTCATATTGATGTTTCTCTCCTCTTTCTCTCCTTTCCCCTCTCTCTAGGATCAATAAAAGAAAAAAATTAAATAAAAATAAAAATATGTTAGTATAATTTTCTCTTTTAGGATATGTTTACTTTGGACTTCACAAAGTTGAAATGATGCTTATTCCTATGACATTCATATCTTCATTCATTATGTACTATCTACAGATAGGTCAAAGTTAGTACAGTATATCAAAGAACATGGAGTATGCATCTCACACAACTGTACCTATGTAGTAAGGATTAGAAATGGAAAAAAAATATTTACTTTTCCATAGCACAATCTTACTGTTAAAGTCACTTAATCATTAAAAAAAAAGTTTTTTTGAGAGGTAGCCTGGGAGATTACCTAAGACTTACATTTTTATTTGGGTATAATGCCACATTGGGATTAAATTGCATGCAAACATACAAGAAGGAAAACATTCCTGTTTTAATTTCTTTCGGTGATTCTGTTCACTTCACAGCAGTGGTACTGAAGTTGTGTTGTAGATGTCGTGAGAGCTGATTGTTTGCATCTCCTGCCATCTACATCTAGACATGTCATTTGGGAGTTTGAAACTGGCCGTGGGAGGAGTATTTACACCACAGAAATCAAATTGCTGCAAGTCACCATCCCCCCGACAGTTGTGAAGCATAAGCCAGCAGCATGTCACTTGTGACAGGAATGGCTAACCGGACTTTAACAAGTACGACCCCAGCCTCAGAGCCTTCTCCGTGTAAGTGGCCACTCTGAGCACCATTTTCCTCTCATTGCCTTTAATTTTAGAGTCTTTAATTTAGGCCGGAATGATACTGGTTGTGCCTTTACAATAATGAAGTATCTCTCTTTAAATATACTTATTTAAATCAATTAATAAGAAGGATGAGCCCAGTTTTAAAAAAGTGATAGTAATATAGATGGTATGTAAATAAAGCAAAATTAGGGAAGTGGTACTGGTAAATTTGGGCACATAGCTCTGAAAAATTTCCGGTATTTATTACCACACAGTCAATGGGTTTTAGTTCCCAGCCACAGTTTCCACCCTAATAAATGGGCCTGGAGGAGTAAGGCCAGGGTATCAAAGAAATATGCTTGCTTTTTCTCTTTATCTTCCATGTTCCTTGTCTTTCTTCACCCTTGTGCAAGCTTCGGTGAAAACCAAACTGGGGATTTCTCTTTTGCTGAGGCTGGCCGCCTCTTACACGGCTTGTTTTCTGTGCTTGCCGTGGTTCTGCAGTAGTCTACCTGAAACATAAAACTCTATCCTCCTGATTTTTTTGTTAGATCCCAGACATCTTCCTAGGGCTTATATTGTGAAGTTTGGAGGAAGGATTGATGGCTGGGGAGAGGAAACATGTAAGAAATTTTGTAGCTTCAGAGGTTTTATTTGTGGTATGTTTTTCTATTCTATTTTGTGTGCATGGAAGGGCAAGCAGATAACATGGGGTTTGGAGGCTAGACTGTGGCAAGTATATTATCATTGTAATAGTAAGTTTGATTGTCTCCTTTTGACTATTTTACTGATAGCTAAGAAATATAAACAAGACCACCTCCTTCCCTTAGCTCAAACCAGCAGCTCATTCGTACAGAACTATGTGGTATCTAATGACATGAGCATCAATGGTCTGAAAAAGTGTGCTGTTTAATCCCTTTCTGACTGTCATTCTCTTCAAAGACAGTATTTTTCGGACTGTATGAACGTGACAATATACGAAGACGTGGAAAATAGTTTTAATTTGTCAATGTTCAATACAGGGTGTGGCAAATATAGGTTTACAGTTTTGAGTATATGAAACAGTTTTTTCTTGTATTATTTATTAATTATTGTGTTATTTTCCATATGAATAACTATAAAGCTACTTCTACTCCACCTGTACATAGAAGTCAGAATTTGTTATTTCTCCTTTCAAAAGACATTTTTTCTTTAGTATTTAGTCTCCCTAGGCAATTCCAGAGTGGACAAAAATAACTTTAGAAGAGTTGAAATAGAGGATAATATTAAACCATTGTTTGAATAATATTTAGAAAACAATAGGACTTTATGAAACATTTCATCTTGACTTCCATTTTCTCTTTGTATAAAAATAAATCGAGGGTGTGATTGTTTTTTTTTTACAAATAAATTAATAAATAAATATATAAAAGTTTAGTCACCACTCAGGTATAAGCCATTTTACATTGTCTTTCCAATACAGTCACTATCAAAGTGATAATTACACACATCGAAATGCTTGTGTTGCCTTTTGCCTTTGCTTGACAGACAGCTGCCGTGTGTGTATGTGCACTGTACTATCACATCCGTTTGCTTTTCCATTACACCACCACCCAAATCCTCTGTCCTTAACAAGAAAAACATCTACTTCAAAATAAATATTTTTGGTCAAAATTAAAAACAAACGAATGTGGAGAAATCCCAAGTGGTCATAATTTTCAGACACCCAATGTGTTTTCTAAAGCATTATCTGAAATTCATGTGCTTGGATGGGACTTTGAGAATTATATTTAGGTAAGGAGGAATGGAGACTGAGTTACAGGAAAGAAAAGAAAGGAATTAATTCTCTAAGATCATTAAATGTTACATCTTATTTCATATCATGTCATGTGTAATAACATAGTGCTAAAAGAATATTGGGAAGTCATAGGTTCTTCCTTTTATAGAAGACACTGGGACCCAGAGCAGAAAGTGACGTGCTCAGGCCACACAGTTCTTCATAAGCCTTAGAGTAGAATCCAGTTTCCCCGTGTCTTTTCCCTGTGGGGGTTTGGCTACTCCTATATATAAAACAAACATTTAATGTAGTCATAACAAACATTGGGTTGTATATGTTGCTTATTTGTCAATAAAACATTCACTGTGAATCTACCAAAGCAGAAATGTATTCTTTTTCACTTTACAATTCTTTGCACAAATGAGTACCCAATCAGAACATAAAATTGAAAGCTGTTTGCACTGACTCAGACACGTGCTAGATATTTAAATGAGTTCATACTCTGGGGTTGCCTGTCTGCCTTTGCATCTATAAGGTCCTGGCAACTGTGAACTTAAAGGGGCATTTTCAAACTGTGCAAGTGTGGGCTCATATTCTCCTTCTGTACATCTCTGAGAAATGGACAGAAATGTACCAAAGATGAGGAATGTCTGAACAGGACCTTTCCCCAACCACACAGCACTTCCTCATATAGCCATCTCTTTCCCAGGCTCAACTGTAACTTCCTTGGGATATGTTTTCTGACCCAAACAAACACTTTCAGAAAGATTAGATGACCCTTCCCTGGGCCCCATAGCATCCTGAGCCTATAGCTGATGTATTGCTTTTGACTAGATCACAAATTCCTTGAGCACTCCCCAGAATCCACTATGGCTCCTGACACAAAATGAATCTCAGGTAGTGGTCAGTAAAATGGCTATATATAAACAACTCTTCCCAACATAAAACTCCCTCATTTTTCTGCTGTCTTTTGACATTGCCAAAGAGAGTGACATATTATTTCTAACTTGATTGCCCAACATTCATAGTTTAATTAAGCGTTTAATTTGGGACTGCCTAAGATTACACTAAACATGTGCTTGTGTATGGCCACATGGGGTCGAAGTCAAAGCACTGAGCTAACAGAGAGCTGGGTTCCTGTCCCACAAAGGCCTGTTTTGTTATCCAGGATCAGCTGTCTAGTCTCTCAGGGCTTCAATCCCTTCACATGCATAATAGGAAAATGTGCCATTTGCCTCGCAGCATCAGCAAGTAAATATAATGTACAATATAATACAATGAAATATAATAATACAAATATTTTATTAATAGCAGTCAGTACTAAGTGTACTAAGCTGTCACTCTGTATCAGTCACTATATTAGTTTCTTTATACATATTATCTCATTTGATAATCACAACAACTCATAATCCCAAGCTAACTACAGCCATGATTTAACTGGAACACTTTGAATCTAGATCTCACCATTTTAAACCAAGTCCAATATTGTTCACCCTCAAATGAGATAAAGTACATTAGCAGATTGAAGTGTAGCAAAGTGACATAGGGGGCAATGATGGTGCAGATACTTCATGTGGCTAAGATAGATGCATAGACTGAATCTTTCAGCATGAAAAGAGCTGACAGGGGGAAATCCAAACAAATTCTGGAAATATATTCTCCCCATGGAAAGAGGGAGAAATGTGGTCCAGAGACATATGTGAAGGGAGTGGGCTGGGGAGGTGATTGACTAATACAGTTAGAATTACAGCCTCTGGTACTTACCTTGCTTTTACCTCAGGTGGTTTTCTCAACCTGTCCCAATACCCATTCTTTCTCTCTCCCCGCATGATCTTCCAGTACCTTCTCTAACCTGATCAGAAAATGTCTGGTTCTTTGAGGTTCAGCCCAAGAACTCCCTCCCTGTGATTTTTTTAATTGCTTGAATAATTTCCTTAAAACTAATTGTTTCTTCTCTGGTACCTTGCTTGTTCCTCTTATTTCAGGGTGTCTTAGCTTCTGTCTTCACACTTTGGAACACATAAGCCTTTGTTTCGGAGACTTCTGCTTTATAGGATATTCAGCAGCATCTTTGGCCTCTACTACTTGGATGCAGTCACTTCCCCTCATAGTGACAATCAAAAATGTCTCTAAACATTGTCAAATGACCCCTGGGGAGCAAAATCATCTCTGATTGAATGCTATTTGTCTTTTAGCCATTGTAACTATATAACTCAGTTTTTAAAAGGTGTCTCATACCTGAGTATACTGTTACAGTTTTCACTTTAGAAAATATCCTTATTATATTTGTGTTTCTCAAACTTTTACGAGCATTAGAGGCACTTGAGGGGGATCATCAAAACATATATATTGCTGCCCTCCTCTTCACTGTTTCCCAAGATTCAAATTCCGTTAGTATGGTGGGGTCATTTTCCTTTCTAAATAAAGACTTTTCCTTTCTAAATAAAAGTTTTCTTAAAATTCCAAGTGATGTTCATGCTGCTGATTCGGGGACCACACCTTGAAAATTATTGTCAGCACCTCTGCTCAGCACTTCTGCTTCAGCTTTTCCTGGTTAGATACTTGTCAGGCAGGACCATACTTTCTTTGTTGATTCTCCCCACCCCTAACTCTGTGCTTTGCACATAGTAAGCCTTCATTAAATATTTCAACTAAATCAGAAAGTGCCTTACAAAGGTTAAAGGGATTTACAGACACAAAGTGTCATTAGTAAGGTAGTGGAACATGCAAGATTCTTGGGTCAGGTTTCCAGAAGTGGTGTTGACAAAGTACTGAATGAATGTCTCTGGTGAATTGCAATTCATTGTGAGTCAGACAAAGGGTTGCTGTAAATTATTCTGTTGTCATGGCATATCCAGGAAGTTGATGGATAAAGGGACACACTAATGAGACTCTAAGTGACAATATAAAATGAAATCAACAGTCTCTAAGAGTCTTCTTTTGAACAACGTTGGGAAGGCAGCTATTCTCATCATTACTGAAAATCTGGATCACTTAAGTTTTTTAGGAGACACATTAACTTGAAAAGATCTTGTTCTCCTGGGTTATATCTGTCCAGATATTAGGGAAAAAAAGTGGTGAGAGACCATTTTGGCTGTATAAAAAGTGAGAGGGACCTTGGCCAGGCAGCACCAAAAGGTTGCGGGTTCCATCCCTGGTCAGGGCATGTATGGGAGGTAACTGAATGATATTTTTCTCTCACATCAATGTTTTCTCTCTCTCTCTCTCTCTCTCTCTCTCTCTGTCTCTCAAATTAATAAGTATATCCTCAGGTCAATATTTTTTAAAAAGTGAGAGGAGTTATTATTCATAATTTTACTGCTATGCGTTCTATAGCCACATTGATCTTTTCGAAACATTTTTATGCCTAATGCCTTCTGCGGTCCCCAAATAGCCCATTGCAGGTAAATAAGGCAATGGTTTTTTCCATGTTTTAAGAGAAAAAGAGAAATTGAGGCACAGAATCTTTAATTAAGAGAAAAAATAAACTTTTAAATGAAACATAGCTATTCAGAAATAGAGCTAAGGTGAGAAAATTATTATCTTGATTCTTAAAAAAAGGCCCTTCTAAATAGACCACACCATGAATGCTGAGTATATCTGCATTTCTCAATTAAATAATTTATTCCTATTTTTATTTATTCCCCCTATCCTTTTCTCAGGCATGTCCTTCTCTAGGAGTCCTCTTGCCCAGCTTCTTCAACACTGGTTCTTTACTATTCAGGTTTTGCTCAAATGTCACTTCTTCCCAGGGGCCATTTCTCAGCACCCTCATCTAACTCACATGCCAACCCTCTCAGATACATCACCCTGTTTATTTCATTCATAGAGCTCATTACAAGCTGACACTGGCTTCTGAATTTTTTCTCTATATATTGTTGATCTTCTCTCACTGAAATGTCAACTTCTCAAGGGTAGGAGCACCCTTTGTCTAATCTACCCTTATATCAACAGCATCTTAGCACAGTGCTTCAGCATTAACAAGCACTTAGTGCATGTTTGTAGACTGAATTGACTCATTCTCCTTTGAGTTCCTGCCATAAGCCAGGCACCAATAATATTAAATACAGTTGTTTCCTCGAAGACACTAATCCTAGATGCCTTGAGATCATCTTCCAGGTGGGCACAATTTCTTGTTTCCTCTTGTTGCACATAAGTCTTTTTAAATTCTGCATCAATAATCTTGCAGCATCTACAGAGATGCCCATGGCCAATAAGATCAGTTAATTTGATAAAAGAGAATAGAGCAAAATGACTGACAGAATGGACTATAGAACCAGATTGCCTGGTCCATTTTCTGGATCTGCCATTTGCTGCCTGTGTGGCTTAGGGCAAATTATATAAACGCTCTGAGTCCCAATTGCCTCATCTGAAACGAAGATAATAAAATACACTTTTGTTCTAAGGACTTAATATGTGTAAGGTGCTTAAAATAATGCCTCAACTATATTGAGCACAGTATAAATGTTAACTCATAATTATATATAGCCACAGATGAGAGTTGCCTTCAAAATCAGATTTCATATAAATCAGGTGCTGAAATTTGGGAGGTAACCCACAAAAGCCATGATCACCGATGAGAAATATAACGGATGCAGGGTAAGGATATTCTAGACATCTGAATGTTAAGCTAATATATTTTGCCTTTATTTTACTCTCAAACCCACTGAGATTACATATTGAGAACATACTTCAATTTCAAGGTAAACAATGCAATTAGGGAAATTAATAGCTTTTATAAGGTGCTGTGTAATAAAGCATAAAGTCACCTCTGTGCTGGAAAGGGTGATGTATGATTCCACGTATGCTAAGCATCTCAGAATGTTTCAGAACAGCTTTAACAGCTCAGGGAGGAATAAATAAAAAGCAGCAGCCACATCTCAAACAGGTGTTATGGGCGTATCATAAGTGTTGCCTTAGCTACAATAGCATTTGGCTCAAAGGATTATGCTAGGGTCATTCAGAATTACAACCAGAGATGATATCAAGTTGGAAACTCAATATATGAGCAGAAAGCA
Source organism: Macrotus californicus (assembly GCA_007922815.1). NCBI lineage: Eukaryota > Metazoa > Chordata > Mammalia > Chiroptera > Phyllostomidae > Macrotus > Macrotus californicus. The sequence continues at coordinate 9,299 of VMDR010032677.1, forward strand.
ATTGGAAAGTACAAAGAAGATGCACAGCATGAAGACTGGTCAATGTAAACACTAATAACCCCATAAAACAAGAAATGATTCTACATGAACAAACCCCTTAAAGAAATAACAAAAGTCTTTTTTATATCATTTTATTTTGTTAATTCATCAGTTCTGTCAAGTGAAAATATTTGACATAGCTAAACTAAAAGCTAAGGGTCCTGGGAAAAGATGATAATAGCAATAATAATTTAGCTTATACAGTCATGTGACAGATGACATTTTGGTCATTGATGGTGCTTACATGGTGATGGCCCCATCAGATTAAAATGAAGCTGAATTTCCTGTAAAGTTGGAGAAATATGTGGCTCAGGAGGAACTTGCTTTTGTTTCTAAGTGGATTCCATCTCAGTTTCAACACCTGAGCTTTGAGTGCACAGATTACATCCCCATCAGGTGTGAGTCAGCCACTGACCTGTTTCGGCACAGAGGAGCCCGTCCCCCCAGCACTACATACTCAGAGGACACTCCTACCCTCCCAGATCCAGCTTGATGGTCTTCAGAGTACATTGCTATTACTTTGTTGAGAACCTGAGATCTTCCTATACAAGGACACAGGTCCATAGGAGCTACTTTAACATGTATTAAATATCACTGCCACTTTAGTAAAAGCTTTCTGTAATGTGTGGACCCAACCTGTTCCTGTATTTTGGAAATGTTTTCAGATTGTAATGATGTAGAGCATAGGTAAGTTTTATTTTTCCCATCAATTCAATGCCAGGGAGAGCCCTTTGTGCCCAATAGAGTCAATGGAACCGAAAACAAGTTTCCAAAGTCAAAATATTGAGTCCTTAGTTCTATACTCTCTCCACATTAAACACACTCTTTTTTTAAAATGAATACCACAAAGTTCCTTAATTTCACCACTGTTCCAGCATTCAATACCCAAAACCACATTGTCATGATACTCCCCTATGTTTCTTTGTCTCTCCGTCTTGATTTTTTTGCTACTGATCCTCAGGCCACCTTTCACTCCCTTCTGAGAGTCACTATTATGGTGTTCTATACCTTACCCAGCCAGTTTATCCTCAATATTTCCAATCAATCCAGCCCACATTCCTGTTCATGAAGCTTCATTGATAGCTTTGATGTTTTATTTTTGACCTTGTTGGAAGGAAGCAGGGAGAGGACTTGTGGGACAGTGTCATTAAAATCTACAGCAGTGTGCAGTCATGTCCTAGGCATTCACACATTCACCACTCACTCACTGACTCACACAGAACAACTTCCAGTCCTATAAGCTCCACTCATGATAAGTATCCTGCATAGGTGTGCCATTTTTAATATTTTGTATCATATTTTTATTGTACCATTTTTATGTGTAGATGCACAAATACTTACCATTGTGTTATAATTGCCTGCAGTATTCAATCCAGTAATATGCTATATAGGCTTGTAACCTAGGAGCAATAGTCTATGGTGTATAGCCTACATGGGTCGTGGGCTATCCCATCTAGGTTTGTGTAAGTGCACTCCATGATGTTCCCACGACTAAGATGCCTAACAACACATTTCTCAAATGTATCCTGTCATTAAGGGACACATGACTGTACAATGCAATAGCATAACATTTGAAATATATGTCTTTATATTAACCAGAGAATAAGTTCTCTAACTTCAATTTTCCATATAAAGTATCTATCTTTGGTCAAATGTTCCTTAAAACTTCTTCAGATTGTTAGAAGTCATCATACTATAACCCGAGCTATACAATCTTGTTTATTTTTCTTTTTATGTAACAGCCACTAGCTGTTCTCACTTTCTCATTTCCAGACCTTTCACAATTATTGCCAAAAAGTATATCAATTTGACTGCTCTGTCGTAATTTTGCTACTTGTTCTTTTATTATACTGCTTGATCTCATTCCTACTCCTGTGGAATTCAGGCTATTAATCTGAATCTTTTTGGTAGTCAATTAGCCTACAGATGACATTTTTCTCTCAACTTCATCTACACTTCACCATCTACACATTCAGCCTCCCAAATGCCATCTTTTCTTGCTCTCTGAAAATCCCATACTTGTCATTTCTGCAATGACTTAATCTAAAAGTATATTATTTAATGGTTCTTCTATATTTCCTTGCTTATTTTTAAGAAGTCTCAAATGATAAGTTCTTAGCATGGAGAGATATCAAACACATGTTTAGAAAATGGTCATAAAGTATTAAGGCATTGTGGAGAATATGATCCTATTTTCATTAAAGGTAAAAATATACTGTGAGTGCATAAAAAACACTTACCAGTTGTCTAGATCAACCAATTCACTGATTATCTCTTAGAATTCAGATTT
>VMDR010032678.1:0-11629 GCA_007922815.1 Macrotus californicus
GATAATCAATAAAATGTATTTTTTAAAAAATCTGGGCAAAAAAAGTGCACATTATACATGGCAAAACACAGTATTTTATTAGCCAGAGTGATGAAAGGAAGGTTTGTGTACAAGAGGCACTCACTCTAGAACAGGAGAGAAAGTACTTGTTACATAGTAAAGAAAACACCATTTCCAATTCAAAGAATGCCATGAGTTTGCCGTTTGTTTGGGAGATGTATTTCAGAGAAGTGGAGGGGTTTTGAAAGGATAAAATAAAAGTCCAGGTGAAATGATGGACCAAGGGCAGTATGAGAGTTTTGAATGTCAAATTTCAGGGAAAGTTCAGACTTTTTTTAGGCTTTAGGTTTGGCCACCAGGTATTTCTGTGAGGAATTAGAAACAACTACAATTAAATTTGAATTTTCAGAAAATTTGTGGTGAGCCACTTAGTAGAGACACAGAATTTGAAACTTCTTTTCCAAACTGAATTGGCAAAAGCACAAATCACTGACCTTTAATGCAGACTGAAGGTCCATCTGCTCAGGCTAGTCCGCCCAAAAGGGCATACTGAATACCAGTGCTCCTTGGTGCGTCTGCGCCTTATGAATCATTTTTAAGTTGTGTTTTTGCAAATAAAAAGTGCTCTTGAGGCAGCATAAAAGACATCTTTTATAAAAACATAATTATGCATATTTACATATGCAATCCACTCAACATTTTTAATTATACTTCATTTAACACATCAGACACTTTTTTTTCAATATATATCTTAAACTCATAAAAGAAAAAATAAGATTTATACCAACCTGACAATTTTAGGGGAAGACAATTTTAGGGAAGAAAATAACCCACTCAAAGTATAAAATGCAGATTTAATTTCTAACATAAGAATTATTACTTCTTGTTTTTTTCTGAGTAAATGCACTTTATTTTTTTGTATCTATAAATCTATTCCCAGAATTTAAACACACACACACACAAACTCATCCAGAAAAACATAGATAGTCTCAACTAAATTGCAGATTTTTGACAAGAAAGTAAAAATCTGATACAACATATCGGGGTTAAAAAACAGAAACAATGTATATTCATAGAGTGATGGAGAAGTTAAAAAGGTTCTTTCTTCGCACAAACACACACACTCTCCCTTTTAGGGGAGATCTAGGTCCTGACAGGTGCTTAAAATTCCTCTTCAAGCAGAGAGAACTGTTCTGATTTGTATGGAAGAGATTCTCTTTCAAATCTGTGGCACATGTCAAGCTACATATATCTTATTTTTGCAAGCAACATTCTGTGAACTTGCACACATACAGTTTGTTGGTAAAAGTCTGTTTGAGTTTATTCCACAAATCAATTTAGAATGTGGGTACCTCTCATTTCCTTAGTTCTTAGAACATCATCTCCAAGAGAACACTGTTGTACCCTAGGAAATCGATGCACCCGTACGTTACCTGCCATCTGTTGGTAACATCATGCTTGTGAGTTGAAAATGCCTTACATTTTTGTGCTGCATCTGGATCATGTTCTAAAACTGATCGTACACTAAACTTTCCAAAGATCAGAAACCAGACCTGAAGGGCTACAGAGAGTTTTAGAGCAGTTTCTCCTTCTTCCAGACTAATACTTTTCCACAACTAAATTTTCTAGTCAGCTCTTGGGAAATAAATCTCAAATCCATTATTACTGGACATTCAGTTGCTGTTTGCGTTCATTAGCTCAAAGCACTATGTTCTGTAAGTCAAAGAACTCCAATTTGCACATAGGCTGACCAACTAGGAGAATGTAAAACCAGTTTATATAAACAAGGGCTGTAATAATAGATTGTTGCAATTTTCAGGGTTGCTATAAGAATTAAATGAGATAATATCTGGCATAGAGTAAGGACATATTAAATCATTGAGAAGTAGGTTTTACTAGGTTTTGAAGATTTTAATAGATTTTAAAAAAATGCCCTTAGCATCACAAAATGTTATAAATACTGCATATCTTTAGAATGAAGCTACTTAATATAATCGGATAGCAGTTTGAGCAATTCTGTAAAAAAGCATTCCTCAACCAGTTCATGTGGCAATTTAGGAAAATTTGAAAGTTTACCTTCTTTGAAAAAGAAAAACATCACCATGTGTAAGGTAGAAAATATTCGTTTGATGTATACTTACTAAGCTTTTACTGTATGCATAGCTTATGGGACAACTGCCAGCGTTCTCCCTTCTTTCCTTCAGAGCATGTAGAATTTGTCTTGATTTCCACACGTGAAACTGAACTTCAAATGACAAGAAATAAAGAGAATATTCCAAAGGAAAGGATAAACTTGCAACTTAAACAAAGGAAGACAAGTTATAGGAATGCTGAGCAGACCAGCACAATTGCAAGTTCATCAAGCTTGAGGCTGGCTACAGCCAAGGAGCGGGGACATAGAGATCAAGGGCCTGAATTTTATAGTGTAAGAAAAGAGCACTACTAAAGACCCAAAGCTGAACAGTGATGGACTCGGTCTGACTTTCGGGAAGATTGATCTGGCGGTGAGGCTTAGGATGCGGTGGGCTAGAGAAAGCCTGAAGACATGGACATCAAATAAAAAACTAGTGCGTTAGTCCGATGAAGATATAGTAAGGGGCTGCAAAAGGTTAGTGTCCACGGAATGATAATAAATGGAATATTTCAGAAGGGTTATTTTTAAAACTGAATAACCTTAATCACTGATTAGATAGGAAGGACAAGAAATTAAAGTGACTGTTACTGTCTTGAGATGCCATAAGAACGAGTCAGCTCAGACTTGATAACCTTTGAGGGAAGTTATTGGTAAGAGCACTAGTTCTTATCCAGCCCTTACCATGTGCCAGGCACTTTTCTACATGTCATGTATATTAACTCATTTAGTCTTCCAAATAATGCTACGAGTTACATATAATTATATAATGTTTTAGCTAAAACCCAGGGTAGAGAGAGGCTAAGTGAAAAGACTAAAGCCATACAACCAGCAAGTGTCAAGGCCGGGTCTGAACTCAGGTTATTCGGGGGATGCCGGTATAGCCACTCCACACACTGCCCCCTCGCTGCTTCTTAGGAAAGACCACCCAATCACCACCAGCAGGTACAACACTCACAAAAACAACTTTCTCCCAAGATGGTCACAGATTCGAACAGTACGTCCTTCCTCTAGAATTCTGCTTTTAAACTCACTACCAAAAATGATATCCCATGAAGTTAAGTCAATTAGAAATTATGTTTATTCTTCTCTTTTTCTTATAACCTAGTCAGTGCCAAAGAGATGAAAAGCTGCCAAATACTATAATTAGAAACTGTGGTCTGGAATTGACAGCATAATTACAGGAAGTTAGACATGTCATATTTCATGAGTGAAAATAGCTATGATATTTTCATATATTTTATTTTTGTAATTTATTGTTTTCCAAAAAATAATTAGTGGTTCAAAATTAGCACATTACCAGAACTTTCTAGTTAAAAGGCAGTGCTCTTGGCTGCAGAGTGCAATTATAGCCACAGGATATTAGACATGAAGTGATTAGGAGTAATTTCCTTGGAACTACTACAACCCTGTGGGTGGAGGAGGGAACAGGTTTTGATGATATTACAGTGTCATGCAAATGAGCTCTCATTTCAACCTGGACTCCAAGTTGTAACTGACATTGCCTAGTTTAGCACATGTCTTCTCTCACCTCTGAATAGAACATCAGTGATGGCCTACAGTGCAAAGAGGCAGGACAGAATACCCAAATTAAAGATAAATATAGAGTTGACGTGAGATGCAGAAATAAAGCGGGCAACCAATATTTTACTGAGTATATTGGGAAACCATTTTGTGATAAAAATTTTAAATAGCCCTGGATGGGTATCTCAGTGGTTAGAGTGTTGCCCTCATAGGCCAAGGTTGCAGATTCCATCCCTGATCAGGGCACATACAAGAATCAACCAGTAAAATGCATAAATAAGTGGAATAAAGAAGTGACCTAACTCTCTCTCCCCCCAACCCCCATCCATCTCTCTAAAATCAATAATTTTTAAAAATCTTAAATGATAACATTTCTTTAATGCATACAATGTTTTACACACATATACACACACACTTCTTTCTTATCCTCATAATATCCCTAGAGGTAGATACTATCATTATCACCATTTTACAGATGAGGAAACTGAGACAGAAATGTTAAGTAACCTTTCAAGGGCACATAACTTGCAAGTGTCTGAGTAAGGACACGAATCCAGGCAATTTGGCTTCAAAGTAGAAACCTTTAACCTCTATGCATAATCATGTACCAGCACATATTGGCACAAAACAGATTTTTGATATATGTTCACAGAGCTTTAACATGGGAGTCTTTGAACATTTGCAAGTGAAATGGCTCAGGAATATCTGCCATCAGTATTAAGGGCTCTTAGAAAAGACATCCTGGCCCTGGAACGTGTCTTTAAAGCAGACTTTCCTTTGCACAAAGCAGAGGGAGCTCTATATGCGGCAGAGATGATGTAGGCAGGAGATCCATTAAAGCTTAGTAATGCTTCACAACACTAAACTACAAAAGAGTAAAAGAAACAGTCCAGTTTTTTGGTATATACGTTTGGCTTTTTTCCTGTGACCAGAATATTAATTGGGCAGGCAGACTGACCCTCTCTCTACTTTACAATGGAGAACAGACTTCGAGAGGGAGCTTGACTACACACAGCAACCAGCACTTGGGATTTGGTACTCTCCTTGTGCTGTTGTTTGAGATTTAACATCCCAGACTGTTGGAAACGTCGATTTAGCTATTGTGATTGTCTTGTTGCTGTCATGTGCCTGGAGCTTCCTTTGGAATTGCTCTCTGAAGGGAGTGGATGCTCTCACTATCCATCTTATAAAAACATTTTTAATCCTGAGGCAAGACATTAAACAAGATGTGGCATGAAAGAACCTTTATTTTCTCTTGAACTGGGAGGGTAGGGGCACAGAGGCGAAGGCCAGGAAGGGGACCTGCGCGGTTGAGATATGGCAATGGTTTTGAAGAATCCCTATTGGAACAGGGCCAGTGGGTGAGTTTCTGCTATCTGGAGACCTATTAAGGAAGAAGCAGAAATTCAGATTTTGACATGGGAGTCTGAGGACTCTAAAGAATCATAAACACCTGGCTGGTGTGGCTCAGTGGATTGAGAGCCAGACAGCAAAGCAAAGGGTGGCTGGTTCCACTCCCAGTCAGGGCACATGCCTGAGTTGCAGGCCAGGCCCCCAGTAGGTGTCGTGCAAGAGACAACCACACATTGATGTTTCTCTCCCTCTCTTTCTCCCTCCCTTCCCCTCTCTCTAAAAATAAATACATAAAATCTTTTCTTAAAAAAAGAGTCATAAACATGGGTAAGTAGCAGCTTAACGTTGTACTTGTAACATTTAGTAATATCTTATGAAAAGACTCAGCTTTGTCTTGCTTGCACTCTGGGGAATGAGAAGTTTACCCACCCAGAGCCCACATAGGTAGTGTCAGGTACTCGCCATAGGGAGATAACTCCGGCAACCTCTACAGCAGCAGAAGTAGGGGCAGAAGAGGCAAAATGGGCCAGAATGAGGAGGCTGAAGCACTGAGGCAAGTCAGGAGGAGCTGAAACCTGAAAAAAAAAGACAAAAATAACTAGGGGATGCTTAGATGGATGCAATTTCTGTCAATTACTCTGATGCTTGAACTGAAAGAATTTAATACAAAAATAAAATTTAATTTTTCATTACAGATTTGTGACATCAGCTTATACTTATGACGGTGGTGGTCGGGGTGTGAAACCCTCCAATTTACAAGCTCATATTTCCCTTTAATTTCTAAATCGCAAGAGCTTACTCTTCAATCGGATTTTCACTCTGCTACTACACTCTCTTCCCTATGTGTCTCTGAGGGCATCTAAGGAATATTGACATGTTTCTTGGATTCACTCTGTGTTAGGTAAGCCGTCTTAGCCAGCTGTCAGGCCTGCGGCCACCACCGCCCTCTTCCACACGCCTCTTCCCATGTTCTTGAGACTGGGGACCCACAAACATGCTACTTTCCTTGTACCAGATTGTCCCCTGCACGGGCACTAGCGCTTCTTTAATTCTCCAGAGTGACAGATGACCAGACTACAGAGCATGTAAGGATTTTCCAGAGGCTTGCTAATACCACAAAAGAATTACAAAGCTGAGGACTTAAACTGAAACCAAAGTCCTCAGATCCTCAGCTTTCAAAATCTCCCTGAGGCATTTATTCTTCAGTGACATTACCCTTATGACATGGTGCCATTGTAGTACCTCCAGAGGAAGTACACAGAAGTACGTCTCTCTCCCCTTGGCATCCCAGTCCCAACTCTCTGAGGACTGGAAAAAGAAAACAATCTCCCCTTTATGCCAGTCTGAGGCTTGTCGTTCAAGCTGCCTTAGGATCCCAAGGATCATCTTCTTTCCTAAATGCTTGACAAGGTGAATGCATATTTTTTTCTATACTTAAACTACAAAGATTAGCCTAGCCTAAAGTTATTAGGAAAACTCATCCAATTATGATACCATTTCTCTAGCCAAGATAATTTATTCTTAAATGCCACCTCAAAGAGTACTTTGCCAGCCAAAATAAACTTTAGAATCTCAAATTGTGCCCTCAAAGAGTCTCATTAATTATGTGATGTGAATATGTGTCTCCATATGCTGACTGCCAACTTCAGATCGCCACCTCTGACAACTCCATGAGATGGATTTAATTACTATTCCTACACATACAGACAGGTCATGCAGCTTGAAGTTGATAATGAGGATTCTATGACTCATGCCCAGGTAGAATGATTTTAGAACCTTCTCTTCCAACCACTATTCTGAAACTGCTTTAGAAAAAAATGTTCCAAGGTGATCCAGTCTAAACACCTATTTTACAAAGAAACATTTTCCCCAGAAGAAATGATTCATAGAAATGAGACTCTGACCATAATGATGAACTTTTACTTTGTTGTTATAGAGTAGCAACCCTTTCTACTCTTTAAAAATGTGATGTTTGGCTTTACCTTTGATCATCAAGTGATTTTTCCCAAAGCAAAGAAGCTGTCTTATACCCAAACTCAATCTTCCAACACTAGAGAACAGAAGAATTGCTTGTAGTTTTGAAAAGGAAGGCCTGCTTACACATGATAATACCTATCATTTATCAAGTAGGAAGTATTTCATTTGCCTGCCAGTTTTGGGGCTTTTCCAAATATCTATTTGTGTGTGTGTGTGTTTTGAAAAAACTTCACAAGGGCTATACTATTATTCCCATTCTCCCCTTGAAACAATGGAAACAGAAAGACTAAAAAAGTACCTAAAGATGAGTCAAGAGCTCAGTAAATCTGGAAACAAAATCTAATTCTGAGTTCAGCGCTCTTCCAATCCCAAAAGCTTTTGAGCCATGCACAGCAACTCTCCATTTTCTTATATTCATTCAATGTCTCAGATGTGACTCATTACGACAGGCACACTTTATGAGGTATACTGAGATCTAGGCCCATTCTCAGTACGCATTCAGCTGGAACGTTAGAGATCGACAGTCAGCATCTCTCTACGTAAAATGTTGGAATCAATGATATCCCATTTTTATGTCTATCATTCTCTATTGGGGCAAGTGAAAATTGTTAGCCTCTTTTAAAGAAAATCTTACACTGCCAGGACAAATAAAATGAGGACAGCAGCACTGGGCTTTCTGTTAGATTACCTCAGCACTGCTGGTCAGACTTGCCAAGTCACATCTGCACACACAGGAAATAGAGACAGCGGCAGCCGTGTGCCTATGGCACACACATGTGGAGGGCTTAATGAGATCAAGTGCAAAAACACACTGACCAATAAGAAGTGCTTTATAAGCACAAGTTTTCCTTTCATGGAAATGCCACTGAAGAGAAGAAAATGTAATAAATTACAATATAAAACACACTGTCATTCTATATCATTCTTCCTAAAAATAGGGTATAGCTATCATTCAACACAGGAAACTGAGGTATTCTTAGGAGGAAAAAAAATGTCCCTAAAGTTAGAGTTTAACATATGTGATTGTTCTATTGACTTCCATGTATATTTTAAAAATTATTTTATGTGGAAAAATATGTAGGCACATACACATATAAACAGTTATTTAATAATGCTTTCAGAAATACGGGGGGGCCAAAATGGAATTTATTTATAAAAAATTTTATATTTATTCTTATATGTTTAAACTTCAATCACTTCAAAGTTCTCTCCATTTTGTACAATACATCTATCAAGACTTATTTCCACTGCTCAAATCAGTTTTTGAACTCGTTGATTTTTATGTCTTTTAGTGCTTCTGCCATTTTTTGTTTTACCTCTTCCACGTTGGCAAAATGTTTCCCTTTGAGGTCTTTTTCATCCAGGGAAACGAAAAAACAGTTGCTCTGGGCAAGATTGGGTCAACAGGGAGGGTGGGGCAGGGGGGTGATGCTGTTTTTAGTCAAAAACTGCTGAATATTCAGAGTGGTGTGGGCAGGTGTACTCATAAATCACCCATCAAGAAATGGGCCAACACATTGAATGATTCTTCAAAAGAAATTCACTGAAGCCAAACACAACCTCTCACAACAACACCATCTGGTACATGAATACAGATGGGATCCTAGAACACTCACCTACTGGGAGACACCTACAAAGGGCCCACACTCCAGAAGATAAATCTGTTTTGGGGGTTTCCCCTCATAAGTCTCAAAAATAAATACACAAATTTTAACAGTGATTATCCTTGAAAAGTGGAATATAAATTTGAGGGTAGTGGTCTCATATTTCCAAATTTCTGTCAATAAACATGCATTGTAACATCATAAGAAAATGCATTTTATAATAACACTTCTTTGTCATAGGAAAATCCCTAGAGTATTAGATATAAAAATATTGTTGCAAAATTAATGGCAGAAAAATAATAAAGTAAATGGGAGCAGTAATTAGAACTGAACTCACTTATTAATAACAAAGTACCCAATTCAATGACTTAAAAAGAATGGTTACAGTATGTCATTGATAGGTCAGGGGGTGTCTGAGGTCCATGTCATTTTCATTTAGACACCTAGACTCCACCATATGAAACATCACTGGGTAGCATGACAAAAAAAGGGGAGAAGCAGACAGTCTCATGAGATGTGACAGATGTCACCTCTGTTCATTTTCACTGGCCAAAGCAAATCACATGGTGAATCAGCACTTAGATGTAACACAGAGCTCTTTTTCAGTGAATATTAGGAAAAAGAGAGAGGAACTGTCCTTCTAAAGCCTTGTTCCCCCAGGCCTACAATTTATACTTTTCACAAAAAGTAGAATGCAATTCTCAAATTTGTGATCTGTAGACCACTCAAGAAAAACGTGGCCAGCTGATTTTAGAAGCCAACAGTAAAATTACTAGTATCCTTCCTTTCTTCCTCCCTTCCAATCCATAAGCATAGATTGACACCTTTTATGTCAGACTCTAGGCATACAACGATGAAATGACCTAGCCCCTTCCTCCATGGTATTTTATGTTAGAAGAAACAGAAAATATCTTCTCTCTATGCAAAAAAAAAAAAATCTTTGCTTCATAATAGAACTAGAAGTTGAATTTGACTTTAAAACAATAAAACCAGGTTTTATTATTTTTGACAAATTATACACCCTCTTTCCCCACAACCAAAAAAAAAAAAAACACACACACACACATTAAAATAGTATCGCCCTCCAATGAATAAAAACTGTATAATACCTTAAAGTAATTTAAGCATCACCAAGAATCATCACTACTTAGAGAGTGGCTAAGTAACAGGCGTATGAAAAGTTTGGACGTAAAATTAATGAAGCACAGTATAAGCCTCGCCTAGGTATTGTCTACACTGCCTACTTTCCAAAAAAATTACAAATACAAGGACAACAAAAAATGTGTAGACACTATTAACCTATGTTTGTTTCAATTGCCCCTAAAACTGTACTTGTACTAAAGTAGATTAGTGCAAGAATTGTTCAGTTGTTTCTCCAAAAGCAAATATAACTGAGCTAATAATAATTTTTTAAAGATCTTATTTATTTATTTTTAGAGAGAGGGGAAGGGAAGGAGAAAGAGAGGGAGAGAAATATCAATGTGTGGTTGCCTCTTGCACACCCCCTACTGGGGATCTGGCCCTCACCCCAGGCATGTGTCCTGACTGGGAATCGAACTGGCAACGCTTTGGTTCACATCCCATACTCAATCCACTGAGCTACACCAGCCAGAGCCATATAGTAATAATTTAAGTGCAAATTCATTGCAAAATATTTGCAATTTGATCTCTCAATGTTGTTCATTACAAATTATGAGTTGAAATTTGTGCATTGAACTGCTGCACAGCAAAATATGTGTCCTTGAACTATAATTCTTTTGCCTGTCTTACTCATGATGAATGCAAACTGCACTAGTAATATAGGAATCCATCATTTATATTCACTATTTTCATCTCAAATAGGCCAATTAAGATTGCTTACTATGTCCTATGGTGGACCACTTTCACCACATTAGGCATATCTTTAGGCAGAGAGAAAACATATCATGTGTTGGAGATAAGGACACTTGGATTTGTGTTTTCTGTGTGATAACCATGCTCTTAATAGCTTCCCTCTATGGTCTTGGGCAGTGTTAACCAGATTTATCTCTCAACAGAACAGTTTCAAGTTTTACAGCTCTGGCTCTCACAGCCAAAAAAGCTCTTGCAGTTAACACCTACAAATTATCCTACAAGTATCTGGAAAATTGAAAACAACAATAACCACAAATATCTTGCTAAGTGAACTATATATCCATGGAATGCTAAATTACAAAGGATCTTGCCTAGACATGGAAATTAGCCAAACCAATACCAACAATAGGCAGATCCTCCTAAAAAAAAATTGCCTTCATATTTATACTCCAAAATACCATTAATATTGGGAGTCAAGTTTTCTTTACAGTAAAATGTTATTCAATAGCAGAAAAACAAAGAACTCCTTAAGAAACCACTGGAGCAAAGTTTCTTAATAAATTGTTAGTTTAGTCCGTTTAAAGTCTGTGTTCTATGTATGTTTTCCTTGTTTCATTTATAAACTCAAAAAGGAGATTAAAGAAATTTAAACTGGATAATTAATCATTAAAAATAGGAATACAAATTTAAAGGGGAAAAAAGTATCATTTTTCTTCTTTGAAAATCAACAGCCGTAATAATGTCCCATCTCTATCATATAAAGTCTTACTATATTTTTCTCCATTGCACCAGAGCAACCTTTATTATTTTTAACACATTTATTTAAATTAAAAATGCTATTATCTGATCCAACTGCTGCAGAAAGGGTCAGAAGTCATTCTCTGATTTTTGTTGCTATTGCTTTTTTCATTTTAATTTGTTTCTTAAATGAACCATGCTCTTATAAATGGAGCAACATGGCAAACACAGAGGCAACGATGTATTTCCTTGAAATAGAAACCCAAAGGGGCAAAAACAATTTAATCATATAGTCTCTTGAATTGTGAGATGACAATGAAATCTGACATTAAGCAATGAGAGAAGGACATCCGTGGAGAAAAAGAAAGGGTTTGTTTCTTTGTTTGTTTGTTTTGTATAGCACTGATTGAGTATAAAACTCCCTATTTAAGAAAGATCAAAGCTGACCATGTAGTTTCACTCTGTGCTA
>VMDR010032679.1:0-11625 GCA_007922815.1 Macrotus californicus
GCTTTGGGGAGTATGGACATTTTGATGATGTTAATTCTTCCAATCTTCGAACAAAGCCATTCTTAATAATTAAATCTGTCTGTATCTCTCTACTTTGTATGTATATATCTATATATGTGTATATTATATACATAGTGTATCTATGTATATATATTGTTATATATTATATATATGTGTATTACCTATATACATGTACATATCTTATTGATTCTGCTTCTCTGGAAAATCCTAATACAGTGTCTATTTATTTTTATTCCAGGAATGAGGTGTTACTTAGGCAATCTTACTATCCTATACTTAAATTTTTTGGCATAAAAAATAATTTTAAGGGTAGATGTTTGGAAAGTTCTAAAAGGACACGTCTTTGTGTCCTCAGTGTAGGAAGGTGACTTCATTCTCAATGGAAAAGGCAAGTGCTGAGCCTGCCCATGATTTCTGTGCTTTAGAGAGGTGGGGCAATTCTCATGGGTGGAGGCAGTGGGGCTCTTACTGGGATAAACTGGAGGGCAAGGTGGGGATCCAAGACCAACAGAGGCAGAGAGTGTCTGGTTCCCGAAGGAGGGCTCCACACATGTGAACAGGTGCAACCCACAGTAGTTTATTTTTGCCTTTATTTCAGAGTCTTGCAGGACTCAATTTCCCATTATTAGACACTGCTCCCTTCAAAAAAATTTTAAACCCAGCAATCCCCTGGGAGCACTCATCTTGTATACAATTCACACTTTCGCACTGGAAACAAGGAAGCCTGGTGCTGAGTCCTGGTTTTCACTTCCTAGTCCTGTGACCTCAGTTTCTCCTGAGAATGGAGCATATTTTAACCCTAAATTTTCTTCCACAACTTCATCCGACCACTCATTTATTCATAAAATATTTATTGAGATTGTATATAAGGAGCTTCAGTGTTTGCCAGACATATGGTGGTGAACAAGATATACATAATCCTGTCTTTGTGGAATGCTTAGTCTGGCAGGACAGATGGACAAATTTAAAAACAATACAGTAGTCTGTAATAAAGGCAACACTAGGAGAAGCAGAATGTCTTGTGGATGAACATATAAAACACAGCCTCCTTCTGGGAGATGGACTGTGCCAGGAAGTGCCATCTGAACTGAGTAGAATTGGTTGGATTACGTCACAGGGGAAGAATATTTCAATATTCCATGCATGGCCAGAGTAAGGCTTAGAATTAAGGACAGTCTGATGTCTTGAAGGAAGTAAAAGGGTTTCAGTAAGACTGGGGATAAGAACAGTGACAGAACACAAGGATGAAGAAGCAAAGAAGAGAGGGATCGTCCAGGGTCTTCCATGCCACATTAAAATTCTGCAGTATACAGGCCTGCACCTACTGTAGTCCAACCCTCCTCACCAGCCTTTGGAGTGTTTTTACACCAGACGTCAGAGATGTAAGCCTATCCCACACTAAAACCCATCGTCTTTCACACCCTCTGTTTCCTCCTCTGATGATTGCTGTGTCTGGGCTCTGTCCAGCTTTCCTGGCAGAAGATGGAAACATGCACACATCTTCCGTTCACAGTGAATTGCTGCTTGAGACATCTAATTTTACAGATCATGGCTTTGGAGAAAAAAATGTCACCCCAGAAATGAGTGGGAAATTACTCACTTCTGGAGAGATGGAAACATCAAGACAGATGGGTCAGGCCCCAAACTGGATTCCTAGGTGGTTCTCTCAGAGATCCTGCAAACCCAGTACCTTCTCTTCCCCATCCTGTCTCAGGGTGTGCAGATTTGGAAGCTGGCAAACACTCACCACTGGGGTCTTTCTCACCTCTGGGCCATTTCTCACACTGCTTCCTATGCCTGGCCCTCCTCCCTCACTTGCTCTGGAAAATGCCCACATCCTTCAGTTTGAATGTTACCTTCTGAAAACCTTCCCTGAACCCATGATTGGCTCAGTGACCCTGCTCTGTGCTTGTAGAGCGTATTTGAATGTGACTTTATCCAAGTGGAACTGTTTTGTTTGTTTTGTGTTCTTTTCCTAACAGAACTTGGCTATTCATTTGTACACTTACACAAAGTGCTTATGTAAACTAAATGCATTTTATATAATATATACACTAAAAGGAATTTTATATAATATATATAGCAGTGGTAATTAGTACTATCTTTTTAGAAAGTATGGTTTAGAAGAGTTAAGAGTTCCGGCCAAGATGGAGGCGTAGGTAGAAATGCTTGGCTTCCTCACACAACCAAAAGAAGGATAACAAACAATTTAAAAACAAAAAACAACCAGAACTGCCAGAAAATCAAACTGTATGGAAATCCGACAACCAAGGAGTTAGAGAAACATTCAAACTGATAGCACCACATGGAGCAAAGAGGGTTGCACCACCCAGGTGAATACCTAAGGCTCTGCCCTTACAATGTAACAGGTGCACCAAGACAAAGAAATATACCCCAAATGAAAGAACATATTAAAACCCCAGAAAAAGAACTAAGTGACAAGGAGATGGACAACCTATCAGATGCAGAGTTCAAAACACTGGTGATCAGGATGCTCACAGAAATTATTGAGTTTGGTCACAAAATGAAGGAAGAAATGACGGCTACACAAAGTGAAATGAAGCAAAATATACAGGGAACCAATAGTGAATGGAAAGAAACTGGAACTCAAATCAATGATTTGGAGCAAAAGGAAGAAATAAATATCCAACCAGAAAAGAATGAAGAAACAAGAATTCAAAAAAATGAGGAGAGGCTGAGAAACCTCTGGGACAACTTTAAATGTTCCAACATCTGAATCATAGGGGTGCCAGAAGGAGAAGAATGAGAGCAAGAAATTGAAAACTTATTGAAAAAATAATTAAAGAAAACCTCCCCAGTCTGGCAAAGAAAATAGACTTCCAGGAAGACCAGGAAGCTCAGAGAGTCCCAAAGAAGTTGGATCCGAGAAGAAACACACCAAGGCACACCATAATCAAGTTACCCAAGATTAAAGATAAGGAATCTTAAAAGCAGCAAGAGGAAAGGAGAAAGTTATATACAAAGGAGTTCCCATAAGACTATCAGCTGATTTCTCAAAAGAAACCTTGTGGGCAAGAAGGGGCTGCATTCAGTCATGCAAGGCAAGGATCTACATCCAAGATTACTCTGTCTAGCAAAGCTACCATTTAGAATGAAAGGGCAGATAAAGTGCTTCCCAGATAAGGTAAAGTTAAATGAGTTCATCATCACCAAGCCCTTATTATATCAAATGTTAAATGGATTTATCTAAGAAATAGAAGAAGATAAAAAAACAGGAACAGTAAAATGACAACAAACTCACAACTATCAACAACTGAACCTAAAAAACAAAAACTAAGCAAACAAGTAGAATGGGAACAGAATCACAGAAATGGAGATCACATGGAGAGTTATCATTGGGCAGGGGGAAGGGGAGAATAGGAGGGAAGGTGCAGGGGATAAGAAACATAATTAGTAGACACAAAATAGACAGGGGGAGTTAAGAATAGTGTAGGAAATGTACAAGCCAAAGAACTCATATGTATGACTCATGGACATGCACTAAGGGAGAGGGTAAATGCTGGAAGGTCGGGGGTGGGTGCAGGGCAGAAGGGGAATAAAGGGGAGAAAAAAATTGGGATATTTCTTCCTTTTGTTCCAAATCATTGATTTGAGTTCCAGTTTTCTTCCCTTCACTCTTGGTTCCCTGTATATTTTGCTTCATTTCACTTTGTGTAGCCGTCATTTCTTCCTTCATTTTGTGACCAAACTCAATTAATTCTGTGAGCATCCTGATCACGAGTGTTTTGAACTCTGTATCTGATAGGTTGTCTATCTCCTTGTCACTTAGTTCTTTTTCTGGGGTTTTAATATGTTCTTTCATTTGGGGTATATTTCTTTGTCTTGGTGCACCTGTTACGTTGTAAGGGGCAGAGCCTAAGGTATTCCCTAGGGTGGGGCAACCCTCTTTGCTGCATTGTGGCACTGTCTCTGGGGGACAGGTCAGAGAGGGAACAATGCCACTTGCTCTAGCCACACTTTCCAACGAACTCTTTTGTGAGACTTGGAGTTTCTCCTGCGGTCACCACCCCCACAGGATTTTATACCTAGAGATTTTGAATCTTTAGTTTCCTGTTCAGCCTGTCCCATCTCACCCAGGTGGTCTGCCACCTTGCCATACGTCTTCTCCATTCAGCTGCCAGTCTCCACCTTTCCAACTGGTCTGGATGAATATTTCTTTAATTCCTTGGTTGTCAGAGTTCCATGCAGTTTGATTTTCTGGCAGTTCTGGTTGTTTATTGTTTTTAGATTGGTTGTTATCCTTCTTATGGTTGTGTGACGAAGAGAAGCATTTCTACCTACACCTTCATCTTGGCTGGAACCCAATCACCAATTGTTTTTTAAGGCTCCCAGGAGTTTCTAAAAGGCAGTTAGATTTGGGAACAACTAACTACTCCATTCTACCTACCAATATGATTATTGCTGTGTGACTCTGGAAAACTCTGACATCTCTGGATCACTTTTTAAGTGTTTTTCACTCCCAGCAGAAAGAGGGAAAATCAGATAATTCACTTTAAAGTTGCCTACTCTCCCAGAAGTTTGCTGTGACAGTACCTGGGATCGCATGGCCCCATCCTCCTGCTCCTAGTCTGTGTGAGCATGCACACATCCACAGTTCCTCTGTGGGAAGATACAGCCATGTAATGCATCTCTAAGGCTCTGGCCCACTTTCCGCCACTCACTCTTACCTCTACCGCAGGCACTGACAGGTGCGAGCGAAACAGATACATGTCCTGTTTGCATCATTGTGATAAGAGAAGCTGGGAGAAGAACGAGAAATATTGATCTCAGCAGCTGACAGGTTTTACTGCAGGAACCAATGGTAGGAAGAGTGAGCCCAGAGTGAAAAGCTTTTACTTTCCCTGTGCAAAATTTGACTGCCACAGAATCTTGATTAAAACATTTTTCCCATATTCCAGTGTTCTTGCCTCCTCATCCTATTTCTGACACTGCTATCCTTGACATTCAAGGGCCCTGCTGTTCCATGAGCATGCAGTGCTCTCTTTTGCATGCCCCTGCCTGTCCAGCATGGTTGCCTGCCCTTCCAGTCCTCCTTTGAGTCTCAGGAACGATTGTCCCTTTGTGTGGGGTTGTGTTAGACATGGCTCCTCCAATTGCCATAATGGAAGGCTGGCCAGAGGGCCCCTGGCCAGAAGGAATGTATATTGCTTTGGAAATCGATTGTAATTCCCTCCTTATCTCCTTTTGGGAGTGGCTTCTTGTTCTGTCTGTCTGCCTCTTGACCTTTTCTCTCTGCATGTACACACTGAGGTAATGTAGCTTAGAGTCACATACAAGACACGTGCCCCCTTTGTCTCGAACCCCTTAAAACAAGTCTCTGAATCAGGGAGAGGTGGTCCTATTTTGCTGATCTGCCACCATAGGTACTCTCTGTAATTCGAGTAATAAAGGCAATGTCTGCTCCATCCAGTCCTCCTGTGCATGTGCTGTTTTTGTTTTTGTTTTTTTTTTGCTTATCTGAACAAGCAGTCAAGATCCCTGAGTTTGACCTCCTGCATTACACCTAGTAAGACCCTGGTCAAGCAGATGTTCTCTGGGAACCTTGCTTGTGTTCCAGGCAGAGTTGTCTCAGGCATGCTCCAGGCCTAGTGCCTTCTACACCCTGTGTTATATTATTTGTTCATGTTTCTCCTACCAGGAGAGGGCAGGCGCTGTATGCCCAGGACAGAATTCTCATTAGTTTCTTACTGAATGAGTGAACAGAAGAATTGAATGTAGATAAATAGGAGAGACTGTGTATTATAGTCACCAGATAGTGCACTTAAGATGTGTTGGGAAATCTATTTAAAATGTATTTCACACACATATAGGCTTCCCAATGCATAATTTTACTTTTTGCATAGCCATCATTTTGAACATCCACTAGAATATGGTAGTCAGGCTTGAGTTTCTGTCCAAATTATGGAGACTGGTTGAAGTGCAGATTCCTGCACCTCTGACCCCCATCCCCAGAGATTTTAATTCAGCAGGTCTGGGGTAGGATGCAAGGTTCTGTATTTCCAAGAAATTCCAGAGTAATGCTGATGAGGCTGGTCTGGGAGCCACATTTTGAGAATCACTGTACCAGATAATATCACTCTAGCTCAGGGTCTTAGAAATGAGTAGGATTGTTGTCCCTACACTGAATTTCTCTATAGCATTGAGTCTTTTGAAGTTCCCTGCTGGCTTTTCATCATATTGTTGATTTCTGTCTCAGTGATACCACAAGTTGTAATCTTTTCCTTATGCTGTGACCTCCTCCCCATGCTGCTGTATTGGGTTGCACAGGAAAATGAGGAGCATGAGGAACACTGACTGGGAGAGAAGAGGTTATGACTGGCATTGCTGAAGTGTGGGAGAAGAAACTTGTCAGGGAAACAAGACCAACAACAGGAAAGTCAAGAAGAAGGTGCAAGAGGCAAGCTGAGAATTGAGAATTTTATTTGGACTGCTGTGAGAGAGACTAAACCTTTTGTTAAGTAACCTGGTGATTCTCACCCATGACTTTCTGTTAAAATCCCTAGGGGGACTTGTACTACCTGGTCTTACTCTGGACCAATGGCATAGAGGTTTCTCTCCCTGCTGCCCTTCAAACCATAAGACCACTATATGAGGAAGCTCAAGCTAGCCTGCCAACATCACACCTGTGAGTAAGGCTACCTTAGATAATCCAGATGACCTACCAGGTACTCAGAGATGCAGGGGAGAGTCTAGCAGAAATTAATCCTATTGGCCCAGACCATAGGAAACACTTGGTTAACCCACAGAGTCATAAGTTAAATGTGGTTGTTGTGTTAGGCCACAAAGGTCTTGCAGTGGCCTGTTACACAGCAAAAGTTAACTGATACATCATTCTAGACCTTGGATTCTCCATGTGATGAGTAACAGAGTGTAAGTATGAGCCTGTTGGTATTAGTTTTCTAGTCTGGCATAACTCATTATTGCAATGTTAATGGCTAAAAGCAGGACATATTTATTATCTTACAGTTCTGTGAGCCAGACATGGCTTAGCTGGGTCCCTGCTCAGGGACCTAAAAGGCTGTAGTCAAGTGCTGGCTGGGATGCCATCAGCACAGGACCTGCCTTTGTTGGAATATTGTAATTCCTTATGATTATAAGACTAAGGGGCTGGCTGTTAGCTGGAGGCTGTTTCAGCTCCTAGAGGCCACCTTAAGTTCCTGGCCATGCAGGTCTCCTAACATAGGTAGCCCAGAACATGGGAACTTACTTACTCAAAGCCAAGAAGGAGTGAGAGAAAAACTCCAGCAAGATGAACACTGCAATTTTACTACATAGTCACATACATATAATCACATATATCCCATTATGCTTGAACATTCTATTGATTAGAGGAAAGTGCCAGGTCCCCCCTACACTCAAGGGGAAGAGATTACACAAAGGTGTGACCTTCAGGAGGCAGGATTCATTGGGAGCCCTTTTATACTATTTTAACCTCAACACACTGACCTGCAAGGGACTTCTGTCTCATCAACTCTTCATTGAAGAACCCTTCACTGAGTGCTTCTTAGTGGCAGACCCTGGGGCAGCAATACTAAACCAAGTCAGAAAGGGGGAGTGATGCTAAGAATGGACAGCCATGTATGTCACTGGAAGGACTTTGGCTTTCATGCTAAGAGGAAGGGGAAGTCATTGGAGAGTTTTGAATGAAGGAGAGGCAGGATCTCACTCCTGTTTAAAACCACCGTTGTGGCTACCATTTTGATTCTAGACTTCGCGGGAAGCAGTTAGAAGGTGGCTACAATATCTTAGTGAGACACGAGGGAGGCATGGGTCAGGAGGTAGCAGGAGAGGTGGAAAGAGGAGCTGAGGAGTGACTTACTTCCCAGTCAGGAACTTCAGGTTTGTCCTGGGTCTCCCATCTACCTCACGGAGGATGGACTCTGGGCTTAACTTCTTGTTGATTCGGGGGGATTGAGTCCTTTGGCGAGATTCTGCTTTGGGTGTTTGGACACCTGTAGAATCTTTACCAGCAACCTTTAGACCTGTTACTGCCTGTTGCTTGGACTCTTGCCACAGGTTTCAAGATCTGGGATGGGATCTACTAGTTACTGCCTTGAAAGAGCCTTATTTACCTGTCTACAAAATTAAGGTAACAATGCTGAAAGCCCAGGTTTATTTATGTACTTAATAAAATAATTCACATGCCTGCTAGAACAAAACTGGACTTTACTGCCTTCTTCCATACAATGTCTGCCCAATCCTGCTCCATCCTTGAGTGATTTTGCCCTGTGCTGACAGTCTGTCTCTCTTTCCTCAATTCGACTGAGATGTAGGAGCTTGTATTAACCAAAGGAAACCACTTGGACTGTGGATGCTTTTGAGACATGTTGGCAGCTTTTTCAGGCTGAGAGAACCATTCCACCCACCCCCCACCCACCACCTGCCCCACTGCTTCTTCCCCAAGGGCCCAGAATGCAAATCCCATTGCAGCTCCACAGAGCCGGTAAGATTGAAATGCCTCAGAGTGGGGACAAGAAAAATTACATAAAAGTAACAAAATGGGATGAAGGTTGCTTCTGTCATTGGCTTTGGCTGGTGCCACAGGCACTAGTGGAATTACCCTAGCAAGGGTGTGTGTTCCAGACCCAAGGCTGAGTCAGAGAAGCCTCCACAGATAGGAAAAATGAATTTACAATGGATTGCTTGAACCATACTTTCCTACATGCGCCTGGTATTTGAGTGATTATCTGACTTTTTAAAATATATGAAAGGGTATAGAAAAAAATTAAAATCCAATTATAATGAGAAGCATTTATTATGGAACATCTTCTTGGGTCTGCTACTGTGCCAGCAACGTTATGATAGGAAAATACAGATGTGAAAATTAAAAAAATAAAACAAAGCAAAATGGGGTTAAGCTCTGCTACCACTGAAATTCTAAGAGAAAGGACAGTACAAAGGCTGTCACATCAATTGCTTGAGGGAAATTATTACAAAGCATAGGGGCTAATAAGTTAAACTGTCATATTTCTGAACTGTCCATGAAGCCCAACAGATCAAGTGTCAGGCAGGAAAGGGTTAATTGGAAAAGGTTTTAGCCCCCACCTATGTGCTGCTAGTGACAGTCATCTATATTTCCATTTCCTCTAATGATGTTAATTAGGTTTATTACAATGACAAACAAAGGAGATTTGTAGAGACAGGGGAGTTCATTGTAATGATGCAAGGGATGTATTGGTAGCAATACACCCCATGTTTGGCAGCAATGATTACAAATGAGGGCAGAGTAAGACCCATATGCATATCTTCCTAAATCTAAGCCCTACTCTGCTTTTGCCCTTGCCCTCCCTACAGAATTCAAGAAGTTCATAGGTTGTCTCAAAGAAACTTGAAAATAAATATGTTTATGTCCCTGTGTTCTTGTCACCTCAATTTCATTGACACGTTCTCTTCTATTGTCAAAGGCATGTATAACAAATGCAATTATTTTTCAAGGACTGTTTTCTAATCTTCCCAAAAGGGTCATCCTCAAGTTAGGTAAGCACTGTTGGGTTCCATGACAGTTTGGCAGGAATTCTGCCCTTAGTTCTCTGCTAAACTTTTGTTGATTTGTCCAGAAAGGCAGCACTACCTGTGCCCAGTGTGCCACCAGATCCTTCTGCTTTGGCATACTCCTTTCACCAGTGATGGAAGCCACAGTGCACGCTTTACTGCCCTCTACACACAGAAACCTTTCCCTCCACCTTCACAAGAAAGCTTCCTGCGCATACCAACTCATGTGTTGATAAATAAATACTGGGTTTGAGTATTGAGGGTTGTAGCAGGGCATGGTTTAAGTGCCCCAGTCAAAGGCACCTGAGTTTTAGTTCCAGCCAGGCAGAATCTGCTGCAATGTTAGGAAATTATACAACAGATGGCTTTCCAGACTAAAAAGAACTGTCATTCAGAACTCTGGGTTCATGTTGATCTGTGCAGTAAAATTTCTCCATCTCTGACGGTACTGTGTAGACTGGGAATCTGTTCCATTCCACTCTAGTACCCAATGTCTGCCAGCTTCTCTCTATGGCTTCCCTCTGGGGGTGTCTCGAGTTCTATCTCTTATGTGAACTTCCCAAGAGAAATAATCTGGTTGAATCATTTAATTACTCTTCAATATTGCTCAGTTAGTTACTATGCAATACAGCATGTCCATATTAGGCAAGATTCCCACATCAGGTCACTTAATGGACTGTTGGTCTGAGATTGGACAAACTCTGATACTATCAGCTAAGTTATGGTTCAGCTATTGACAGCTCAACATAAAAATTTGTATGTGATCTGGCAACTCAGAAGGAGCCTGTGCAGGTAAGAGCTACCCTGAAATTCATTAACTCTTCTCCAATTTAGCCAAGCTCTATCCACAGGTATCTAACTCTGTCCTTGCATAGCCACATGAGCATCTCAAACTTACCACATTCTAAAATAAACTCTTCACCTTACCTGTGCAAAAACTTTAATATGGTCCTATTAGTTTATTTTTTTCTTTTGTTTCCTTTGTCCAAGGAGATGTACCCCCAAAATTTTTTTCTAAGAGCAATGTCAAAGAGTTTACTCCTTCTGTTTTCTCCTGTATATGGCATAAGAAAGTGGTCCAATTTCTTTTTTTTGCATATATCTGTCCAATTTTCCCAACACTACTTTTTAAAAAAAGATTTAGATGGAGAGAAACATTAATGTGTGGTTACCCCTGTGTGTTC
This sequence comes from Macrotus californicus, assembly GCA_007922815.1. Taxonomy (NCBI): domain Eukaryota; kingdom Metazoa; phylum Chordata; class Mammalia; order Chiroptera; family Phyllostomidae; genus Macrotus; species Macrotus californicus. Next base: position 10,719 of record VMDR010032679.1, read on the forward strand.
CCAGACCTGGCCTGCAACCCAAGCCTGTGCCATGACTGGGAATGGAACTTACGACCCTTTGGTTCACAGGACGGTGCTCAATCCACTGAGCCACACCAGCCAGGGCCCTGCTATCACTTTCTGAAGAGACTATATTTATCCCACTGTTTATCCTTGCCTTATTTGTCATAGATTACTTGACCATATAGCTGAGGATTTATTTCTAGGCCCTCTACTCTATTCCATTGATCTGCTTATCTGTTTTTATGCCAGTACCATTCTGTTTTGATTCTTGTAGCTTTGTAGTATAGTTTGATATCAAGAAAATGATACTTCCCACTTGGTTTTCTTCCTCAAGATTTCTTTGACTCTTCAGGGTCTTTCATGCTTCTATAAAAATGTTAGAATTAGTTGTTCTAATTCTGAGAAGAGTGCCATGAGTATTTTAGTAGGGATTACATTGAATATGTAATATGTATTACTTGAGGCAGTAAAAACATTTTAATATTTTGGATAAGTATGTACTTACTGCCATTTTATTCATCGTTTTTGGTTATTTTTATAGTTGTCCTCTGTATCTTTCTTCTCTTCTCAATCTCTTCCCTTGCAGTTGGCTGTTTTCCTTTACTGTTTGGTTAAGTTCTTTTCTCTTTGATCTTTTTATATCTATTGTAGGTTTTTTAAAAATATATTTTGTTGATTATGCTATTACAGTTGTCCCATTTCCCCCCCTTTATTCCCCTCCACCCTGCACACCACTTCACCCCCACACTACCCCTCTTTAGTTCATGTCCATGGGTCATATATATGAGTTCTTTGGCTTCTACATTTCCTACACTATTCTTAACCTCCCCCTGTCTATCTTCTATCTACCATTTATGCTTCTTATTCCCTGTACCTTTTCCCCCTCGCTCCCCACCCACCCCCC
>VMDR010032680.1:0-11630 GCA_007922815.1 Macrotus californicus
GTGCAGGGAGGGGGGTGGGGGGAGGAGATGGGACAACTGTAATAGTATAATCAATAAAATATATTAAAAAATAAATAACATTCATACTTTTAAAGTTACATTGTTCATTGATTTTCATTTCTCAGTAAACTAGTTGTTGTCCTTTTCCCAAACTGGAAACCTGTGTCTTTTTTTTTGTGTCTTATTTTTTCATCCTTCACTTCTCCGGCATATGTATTTAGTTTTCACTGGTCTCTCAGTATAGTAATATTTAGTTATTTAAAGTGATGTAATGACCTTGGAAATAATTACTTGGTCAAGTGGTCAAAATACTCCTCCCTGTATCACCATTTTTAGTGATTAATGCAGATCTCTCATATTATTCCCTTTCTTTTTATTAAAATACATATATTCCTGTCATGATTATTTGTGTTAGGTATTCTAAAGAAAATAGTTCACAGGTCTTTGGAATCCAGGTGATTGGGGGATAATAGTGGTCTGGGGCATAGCTGCTTAAATATTTAGAGAACTAATAATTTCTTTGAGATCATAGTTTGCATTCAGACCTGTTGATTTTTTTGAGACATGTATTTGCCTTTTGATTTACTAATAAACTTGTGTAGAAGTTTAAAGGAACATATTCCAAGGCCTGCTCAATTAAAAATTTAAAGAAGAAAAACAGACCTGGGTTAGGAAGCCCTATCAAAAGGAAAATGGTGCTGTCTTCTTAGGAGAGTTCTTTTGTCTCAAATTCATTTTTCTTTGACTTGAGCTTATTACAGTAGTAGTCATAATCATGAATTTTGTCAAATGAAAAAACTTTAAACATTTAAGATAAAGTTGAGATAGCTGTGTAGAGAATTCAGGCAGGAATTCTGGACTCAGGGAGATTCAGTTCTGTGCAATAAAGATATCCTGACCCTCACAGAACTATTGTTTGAGCATCCATTCTCCACTGCCTTTCATTGTTCCTGCCCCACTCACTGTCCATTATTACCAGTACCTGTTCCTGTTTCTTCTTTCTCTCATAAGGTTTTACATCTTGTGGTTAATTATTGATTCTGCTATGGCCCAGTTTTCTGTTTTCTTTTTTCTTGTCTTATTTCTCTTCTCTTCTCTTCTCTTCTCTTCTCTTCTCTTCTCTTCTCTTCTCTTCTCTTCTCTTCTCTTCTCTTCTCTTCTCTCTTTCCTGCCTTCCCCTCCCCTCCCCTTTTTTCTTTTTCTTCCTTTCTTTTTCTCTTTCTCTTTTTTGACGAAACCAAATGTTTAATAAATTTCATCAAATTCTAACTAAAGAGATATGGATAATAGAAGGGACCCTCTGGCTTTTTCCTACTACCTCCACTTTCATCTCTGGGCAGATAGGTCCATGCTGAGTCTGCCCAAGAGGCAGTATATCTTCTCTCTTTCTTGAGCCTCTTTTTAAAAAATATGTTAGTATATTTTATTGGTTGTACTATTAACAGTTATCCCATTTTTTTCTCCCCTTTATTCTCCTCTACCCTGCACCACCCCTCCCACCAACATTCCCACCCTCCCCCTTTAGTTCATGTCCATAGTCATACATACAAGTTTTTTGGCTATTTCCTATACTATTCTTAACCTCCCCCTGTCTATTCTGTACCTACCATTTATGCTTCTTATTCCCTGTACCTTTTCACCCATCCTTCCCCTCCCCCCTCCCCACTGATAACCGTCCATGTGATCTCCATTTCTGTGATTTTGTTCCTGTTCTAGTTGTTTGCTTTGTTTGTTTTTGTGTTTTTTAGGCTTAGTTGTTGATAGTTGTGAATTTGTTGTCATTTTACTGTTCATAGTTTTGATTATCTTTTTCCTAGATAAGTCCCTTTAACATTTCATATAATAAGGGCTTGGTGATGATGAACTCCTTTAACTCCTCTTCCTTATCTGGGAAGCACTTTATCTGCCCTTCCATTCTAAATGATAGCTTTGCTGGATAGAGTAATCTTGGATGGAGGTCCTTGCCTTTCATGACTTGGAATACTTCTTGCCAGCCCTTTCTTGCCTGCAAGGTTTCTTTTGAGAAACCAGCTGATAGTCTGATGGGCACTCCTTTGTAGGTTACTGTCTCCTTTTCTCTTGCTGCTTTTAAGATTCTCTCCTTATCTTTAATCTTAGGTAACATAATTGTGATGTGCCTTGGTGTGTGCTTCCTTGAGTCCAACTTCTTTAGGATTCTTTGAGCTTTCTGGACTTCCTGGAAGTCTATTTCCTTTGTGCTATGGCCCAATTTCAATAATCATTCTTTTTGATAAGTGAAAAGAAGCTTAAAATTGTCTCAGTGGGAGCTATGGACTTAATAGCAGAGGTAGGGATGGTGTTGGATAACCAGAAAGAATAATAGATTGGAAATCAGTAGCCCCAGCTTCTGTTTTTCTTTACTAGTAACTAGCTATGTACTCTTATGAAAGTCTCCCTTGGTTGAAGTGATACAATGGAACAAGTTGATTTCCAAGGTCATTCTCAACTCTAATATGCTTTCTGTGATTCATTCATTGTACAATTAACATTCAGTCCTGACTTATGTGGCAGCAGTGATTGAAAGAGATAAATGCATAAGTTTCTGGCCTTTAGTAAGTGAATGGTGACAATATAATGTGATAAGTGCTGTTGTAGGAGAATGTGCATAGTGCTTTTGAACAGAGTTAGGGGCAGGAATTAAGGATGGCTTCTTCTTGGAGGTCATATTAGAGTTGATTCTTAAAGAATAAATAGCTTACCATGCAAGATAGGAAGAAGGACATTCCAGGAAGAGCAAATCACAGAGGAACAAGTACGCATTGCATGTTTTAGAATCTTGAGTGGTAGGTGAGAGTAAAGAATGGAGTTTGTGGAGAAAGTTTGATATTATTAAATATCAGGGTTTGGGGGGTGAGATGAGGACCAGATTCTGCAAGGCCTTATATGTTATTCTAAAGACTTTGGATTTTAAAGGCTGTCTGAGGTTTTCTTGTTTTTTGTTTTTTTTTGACGGGTTTTGTGCCTTTATGAAAAGAAGGACATAATCAGACTTGTATTTTAGAAAGGTCACTTGGTGGTAGTGTGCAAGATGGGCTGATTGGAGTAGGAAGATAATCTTGAAAACTCTTGGAGTATTCAGGGTAAGAAATGATGAAGATTCAACTAAGGCAGGAGTAGTCATGGGGATAGAACCTGAAGGATGGAATTGGCAGACTCAGAGGCTCTGTGCAGTTAGACTCTGGAAACTGGATATGGAATGCTGGTGAAGAGTCTGGATGGTATTGAGGTGTCTGCTTTGATTTCTGGGTGAATGATGATGTCAGCATCCAAGAGAATAAGGGATGCAGGAGGAAGAACAAGTTTTTTTGAGAGGGCTCAGGGAAGATATTCACATATGTTCATGTTGAACTTGAGTTGTCTGTGGGTTATCAAAGGAGAGATGAGATTTCTAGTAGGCAGTTAGATATAGATTGGAGCTGGAGATAAAGATTTGGAAGTTACCATTACAAATGGTAATTAATTGGAAAATCACTCTAGAAGGAGAGTGTAGCGCAGTTTTGGGGGTATTGTCATGTTTCTGTTTCAAAAGGGGAAAAGGTTTGTGACTGCTATGAGATTCTATGCACAGTTCTGTGAATATGTGTGTTAAGTTCTCGAAGGGTTCTGTGTCCCAGTAAAGATTACTATGGAATACTGGAATAGAGTAAGAAGGGTAGATCCTCCTATAGAAATATGGGAGTATTAAAATTAAGGAGAGGACAGAAGAAAAGGAGATGGAGGAGTTAGTAGTGTTGGGGGGAAAGGAAGAGAGCATTTCAGGGAAGAATGATCAATCAGAAATGCCCATTGGTCTGGGATTAGTGACTTTTGCCTTCGTTTTAAGGTTCATTCTAGTGAAATACCAGGAGGGGAAATTGCTATAGGGCAGGAAGGTTGAAATAGAGTTGAGAGTGAATAAATTTAGGTGGATAACTAGAGAGGGAGGATGGGAACCAGAGCAATGTAAGGGGTGGGGGGAGGTTTATCTTAAAGGGAAGAAGAAATGGGTGTGTGTGTGTGTGTGTGTGTGTGTGTGTGTTGGGGGGGGTGGGCGTGGGTAGGATAACGGAGAAGAGAGGGAGAATATTTAAGAACGTAAATATTCTGGTAAATTTGAAAGCATAAGAAAATGGGGTAAGTGGAAATACGCAAGCTTTTATTAGATTTTATTTTGTATATTATAGGAAATTTCAGCATACAAAATTAAACTCATACCTATCACCTCAACAATTAATGATATCCAAATGCAAGACTTTTGATTCACTCTTTATAGATCTTGTCATAACATTTTATAGTCATCACTTAGAGCTGGAAAGAACCTAGATATATTTAGTCCCTTTTATAGCTTTAAGAATGGAGTCCCTTTTAAATGCACATCGTCATTATTATTATTACATTTTCTTTACTCCAAAATTTATCAGATTTGGACATTTAACAGTAGTGGATGCCATGTATGTACTATCCAAATTCTCTTTTCAGGACTGAAGGACTTCATTTTCTTGGTAACTGGGAGTGTTTCTGGGGCTGTCAGACCTCCCTGAAAATTTGCCTTGGCTGAAGGGAGTCACTCACTCAAGCTCATACCCCCTTCTTGGGAGTAAGTCGTAGCCTTGTCCAAAGACCTGACTCCCTTGCCAAACAGGATAATCCTGAAGAGCTCCCTGTAGGGTCATCTGATGTCTTCGTTGTGATCCCATCCCAGCCTAACTTTTTCTTCCTCTGCCCCGTTCTTATTCCCGTGATAAACTATTAGCACAGGAACCTGACTTTCAACACTGATGAACCTCAAAATTTCTTTTGATTTGTATCAGATTTGCTAAACGTTTTAAAGGAGATTTTATTTATTTATTTTTAGAGAGAGGGGAAGGAAGGGAAAAAGAGAGGGAGAGAAACATCAATGTGTGTTTGCCCCCCCCCCCCCTCCCCGGGACCCAGCCTGCAACCTAGGCATATGCCCTGACTTGGAATTGAACCAGCAACCATTTGGTTCTCAGGCCAGCACTCATTCCACTGAGCCACACCAGTCAGGGCAGATTTGCTAAACTTTAAAAGATTTAACATCTTTCAGTTTTTCATATTTGAGAGAAATATCCAGGTAAATGGTGAAAGATTAGAATCATGTAATGAAAGTAAAGGCTTAATTTGTAAAATGCCAAAAATTCATCATTAGGACATATTTTCGGATGGAACAATAAGAATACCTTCTGAAACATGTTGAACATAAGATCTTCACATTTAATTGGCCATTTTTCTCCCCATGTCACTCATTGTTAGTGTTTCTGCCGTTTCATATTTATTGCCTTTTGTAAATTAAAGATCATCTTCCAACCCCAGTTTGAGATCAGGCTAACATGTTTTTAATTGACTTTCTTAACTTCAGAATATTTAATTGGCTTTCTTAACTTCAGAATATTTAAAACATGGACAAGCCCTGGCTGGTGTGACTCAATGGATTGAGTGCCAGCCTGTGAACTTAAAGGTCGCTGGTTCAATCCCCAGTCAGGGTACATGCCTGGTTTACAGGCCAGGTCCTTGGGTTGGGGGTGTATGAGAGGCAAACGATGGCTGTTTCTTGTACATTTGATGTTTTTCTCCCTCTCTTCCTCCCTTCCTTCCCCTCTTTCTAAAAATAAATAAAATCTAAAAAAAAAAAGACAATTTTATTTTTCTCTTTTGGTCATGCTGTAGAAACTATACAAACATCTGAAGTATATTTGAAACAAATATGGTTAGATAGAGTCTATAATATTAAAAAAAAAAAAAAGTCTTGCCTTCATGTTGTAGGAAAGATTTACCTAGCAGAATCCAGTGCTATATTCCTGAACAAAATATTTGAAGATGTTCTATCTGCAGCATTTGAGGGTGCCTTTCCAAGATTAAGTGTGCCACTTGTCATCGTTAAATCAAATGTTTTGTCATTGTTTTAAGTTACAGTGTGATTGGGTTGATAACAAAATTCTTTTTGCTGTTAATAAAGTGCTTCTCCCCCTTTTATACAATACTTCTTTTTTTATGCAATACTTCTTTCTGTATTTGTTACTATAGATATACTTAGGTGGCCACTAAAGTTACCTGGGCCATTTGGAAAGGAATGTCTGGGGAAAAGTACATTATTTTATTCAGTAACAATTGCTGAGGAAATTGGCATTAGATTCAATAATGTAAGTGAACCTAGAAAACTTCCTATTTAAGAACTCTACTTTTTTGAGTATTTTAAGATAACCAGTTAGTACTGTTTTCTTAAGTTTCTTTACTTTAGTAATGATTTAGAAAATATCATGGAATATAATCCACTTTACAAGTGAAGCTTTTGTCACTTTTATTCTTTTCCTACTTTTGCATTAGAGCTTTAATATGAGGTTCTGGTAGCTTTTCATTTTCTAATTATTTTTGATGTGAGTTCATTTGTTGGGAAGCAAATTTAGGCTCTGATGGAAAGTATATTTTATTGAGTTATGTTGAAATGTATCTTTTATAATACCTCTTCTGTTTCATGTTGCTTGAATTATCAGCAAAAGCAGAAAACTGCTTCCTTTTTTTGTAGGATGCCACAATTTGACATTTTTAAATTTTTCTTACGTTATTTTTGTAAAACTGGTTAAGGTGTTACAGAGCTTTTTGCTCCTTTCCACATACTTTTTTCATTTAGTCCATATATGTAAGTATTTATATGATTTGAGTCGTCGTGTGGATTTCTTGATTATCTAACATTCTAGTTTCTAAGATTTCTTGGAGAAATGTTGTGATGCTTTTAATCATTAACCATGACCTGCCTGTGTGTATTTTACACTTTTTGATAGTGACATTTCAGGATGATGTTCATGTGAGTGTTAGCTAATTTTTCTTGATCTTCAAGTATCATCTCAAGTACCAACAATTAAGGCTCATACAAAATTACTTGCATTGATTTGAGGTTTTTGATTAGGCAGTCGTTGCTGTAATAATAGAAGCATTACCAGAAGAATGAATTATGGAGAGGGCATGGTGGCAAATAAATATGCAACGTTTTGATTCTGATAACTGTTCTTTCTATATATGTGCCGTTTAACTTAGAATTACATCATGCATTCCATCCCAAAACATGTCCTAATGATGAATTTTCTGAATCTTGTCAAAATGTTAGTGGGGTTAAACACAATTACTGTCGAAACGGCAAATCAAAAGATTTTGCTTAAGAAGTAATTAAGACATAATTTACTGGTAGTCTGCATGTCAACTTAAAATTTACCATGTGGTCACATTTACTGTGGTATTTTGGAGTGAATGTATTATCAGTTGCTTTGTTCAAAATTGGGATCAGTTATCTATGTTGCAGAGTTTGCCCAGAGGCTGATGATGTCCTTGTTGTTTGCTTATGCTAAGAAGGAGTGCTTCCCTTGTATGGAGAAATGGGCAAGCTGATTTAAGACCTAGTTACAATTTATTTTGGTGCTATGGATCTCTTTCTCTCAAACTTAGGCTATGTATGTAAATCATCTAGTAAATCATGACCCTGGCAGTGATTCTTTGGTAGGGATGAAGTAAGTGCATGGTTACCAATCCAAGTGTTAGCTTTGGTATATTATTAGGGTGAAGTAGTGACTTGAATAATCTATGTTAAATCTATTTAATAAAAGGGAAAGTTTTACTGAGAAAAGTACAGTTACAAAATGTTTTTTTAAGTGGTTGAATTAAAGCCCTTTTCTAGGGCTTTACATTTTTTTTTTCACAAATCTAAATCTGGTTTGAAATTATTTAAATTGTTGACTTTGTTAGGTGTGATAATGACATTGTGGTTACATAAAAAGTACTTTGTAGAGATTTCTGATGTATATAGAGATGAATTGATGATGTTTGAAATTGGCTTAGAAATATTAAAAGATGGGTAGATGAAACACATGTGACATAATCTTGATAATTATTGCATCTGGGTGATGGGTACATGGAAGTTAATTATATTTTCTGAATTTTTTGTGTGAAAATTTTCGTAATAAAAAATTTAACAAAATTAAGAGCATTAAAATCTTATTAAATATCCTAATAAATTAATTACAAATAGTTATGTAGTCCCAGGAATTCTCAGAATTATCGTTGTGGTAATCTAATCATAGACTCATTATAAAATGGCTGACTTGGGGATGGAAAAAAATTAAGAGGGGGAGAATAGCCCTGGCCAGATAGCTCAGCTGGTTAGAGCATCATCCCATACACCAAGGTGGAGGGTTCAGTTTCTGGTCTTGGCTAGTAAAAGAATCAACCAGTGAATGTGTAAGTGGAACAGTAAGTTGAACAATAAATCAATGTTTCCCTCTCTCCCTCCCTGCATCTCCCACTCTGTTCCCCTCCCTCCCTCCCCCTTCCTTCCTTGCTCTCTGAAATCAGTAAGTAAAACAAAATTTTTTAAAGGAGAGAATAAATAAGAGATTGGTATTTTTTAAAAGTGGAGTAAAAAATTAATATTTAGTCTTCTTGGGGTTAAAAAGGACACAGTTTCAAAAACATTTAGTTACAAGACAACTTGTATTTTGTAAAAGGAGGTAATTCCTGTGATGTATTGCAGATGAAGGGTTCAGAGCAGTGCAGGGAGAAAATATTTTTGTCATGAAATATAAATCTTTAAAGTTTGAAGGTGTGTGTTTTGAGCAAGTCTTGTTTTGTACTTGAGTATAAAACTATATGGAACATGAGCTAAGCTAAAATCAGTTGAACCTCTTCCCAAACACTCCCCAGTTTTTACAGTTCAGTCAACTAGTGAGTGATGCATTTCCCCTTGACTCAGATTGCCCATCTATTTTATTTTCTAGGATAAGATGTGTTTTTATGCTTTTAAAAGTATTTCATATTTCTTTATTTTGGGAGGAGGAGTTTCCTTAGGAACATAGGTATATGGCTAACACCTAACTCTTTGTTTTTTTAAAAATATTTTATTTATATATTTTTAGAGAGGGGAAGGGAGGAAGAAAGAGAGGGAGAGAAAATTCAGTGTGTGGTTGCCTTTTCTGTGTCCCCTATGGGGCACCTGGTCCACAACCCGGGCATGTGCCCTGACTGGGAATCAAACCGGTGACCCTTTGGTTCACAGGCTGGCACTCAATCCACTGAGCCATACCAGCCTGGGCTAACACTTAATGTAACCCTAAGAAGCACCTGAACCTTTTTTTCTTTGCTCCTCATATCACTGGAGTTGCCTTTGTTATGAGATGTAAAGAGAACCCTCTGAGAAACTGGAGGTTGAGGCTGGTTAGCTGAGTGCCTAAAACAAACTTGCCTTATAGGCAGGCATCTTTAATTGTAGATTAATGTTTCACATATTTGTCTTGGGGAATGGTTGGGCAATCCAGTAGGTAACAGGAGGCCAGGTGGTAGAAGTTCTAAGAACTCAGTGGTAGTGGAGTCATGAATCAGTAAGTGATAGTTTTTATGTGTTTTCTGGCTTATTTTTAGTTCTCAGTATTAGACATACTCTCCCAGTACCTCAAAGAAGAATGCAAGGATGTGTAGGGTATATGTCCTTTAAGGTGCTGGTAGTCAGGGATTGACATGACTGGTAAAAAGGTCATTGATGTAATGAAGGCTGGAGAGGTAATCCTTACTTATTTTTAGCTTGTGCATTTTGCAAATCATTACAGGTTATACAGTGATGACTTTTAAATTGTTATTTTTTCATTTATTAGGTGCATTGTTCCCATAAAGAGAAAATTCTCTGTGAGTGGTTATTTGGTTATATAGTTCATATGTAGTCAAATCAGAATAAATACTTGATTCTTGCTCTTTTTTTACCAGCTTTCAAACTAATGAATGGGTTCACTGGCATCTTGAAACTGATTTTCTTCTTTTGTTTAATGAACTCAGACATTTGAACATTATGCATGTATTTAATTCCATTGCATTTATGCATGCACAGATTTTCTCCTTTTTGGCCAGTGAGACCCTCTGCAGGTTTGCTCCTGAGACCTTTTAACACTGTCCTAATCTTTGATAGTTTCCTTGCTTTCCAGCATAACAAGATAATCAAAACCCATCTTGCCTAATTTATGTCACAGATCTGGAATTTGGCATCTGTCCAGTTGAACAGGAAATTGTTTTTCAGTATCATCATCTGCGTTCATCATCATTGCTACTGGGGTTGGTTCCTTGCTTCCAGTCCTTTTCAATGTATAGTGCTAGGAAATATGAAGATGAAAATGTTAGTTCATACTTGTAAATTCAATTGAAATTTGGGGTTTTCTTTACTTTTTCTTTCTGTATTGAATTTATTGGGGTGACATTGGTTAATTATATAGGTTTCAAGTGTACAATTCTGTAATACATCATTTGTATATTGTATTGTGTCTTCAACATCCCAAGTCCAAGTCTCCTTTTATCACTATCCTTTATGCTCTTCTACCTCCTCCCACCCGCTTTCCCTATGGTAATCACCATATTAACTTTTTCTATCTTACAATTTTCTTCCTTTCTCCTACTTAAAAAAAAATCCAGATTCTCAAGGACATCAACATTTACTCAATTCCCAGACAGACACCAACACTTTTATTATAACTATCATCACTGTCACCAACAATGTGATTGCTGAAAACAAAGAGGATGTAAGAATTAGAGGGTTCTGTTACAAAGAAATTCAAAGTAGTTAATCTCTGAATGATTGTACCATCAATTTGATGTAAAATTAGTTACTTCTTTCATTTTGCTTTTGGTTTTGAAGGATTTTCTTTAAAACATTTATTATAGTCTAATCCTATCCCTGTTCAGTTTGTTCAATCTCTCCTTCCCAATAGATAACATGTTTTTTAAGTGCATACATATATATCCCCTAGGCCCTTCCTTAGATTAAGTGAAAGGTACTCTAAGGCATTGGTCCCCAACCTTTTTGACACCAGGTACTGGTTTTGTGGAAGACAATATTTCCACAGACCTGGGGTGTGTGGGGATGGTTTCAGGATGATTCAAGCGCGTTAACATTCAAGCTCACCTCCTGCTCTGTGGCCCGGTTCCTAACAGTCCTGGAGGTTGGGGACCCATGCTCTAAGGGATTCCTGCATTAGGTAGAGGGTTGGACTTCATAACTACTAGAGCCTTGTCTTACTGCACAACCATCACCCTGATAGGGTGTTAAAACATTTTCATCACCCCCAAAGTACCACTGTGCCCATTTACAGTTAATTCCTGCTCACACTCCCAGCCTCATACAACCACTATTTCTGCTTTTCTGTCGTTTCTAGACATTTTATGTAAATGGAATAATACAATAATCTATTTTGCTTCTGACTTCTTTCACTCAGCATAATATAATGGTTTTGGCATGTATCAATAGTTTTTTCTTTTAATTGCTCAACAATATTGTATTGTATGAATATACTACATTTTACCTACTCAGTAGTTGATGGACATTTGGATTGTCTCCAATTTTTGTCTATTATGAATAATGCTATGCATATTCATATACATCTCTTTAAAAGGAAATATATTTTCATTTCTCTTTGGATTCTTAGGAGTAGAATTGCTGGTTTTTATGGTAAATGTATGTTTAACTTTTAAAAAATCTACCAAATGTTTTCCAGTATGATTTACCCTTTTACATTCACAGTGATAATAGAGAAGGGTTCCCGTTTCTCCATAAGTTCGTTGGCTCTTGGTACTGTCATTTTGAATTT
>VMDR010032681.1:0-11626 GCA_007922815.1 Macrotus californicus
GTTCGGTTTATCTTTTTTTCAGATCCCATTTCAAATTCTGAGTGGACACCAGCACATTGTGAGTTCTTGTCACTTCTGTGTGGATGACACAAAGCTCCTCAGTGGCTCCTATGACTGCACGGTGAAGCTATGGGTAGGTGGCCTTGTGTTAGGTGGAACCAGAGCATCCTATAAGCTTATGTCACCTCTTGTGGAGAGTCCCCAGTACTGAGTTTCTAGGCTCTCAAGGATCACAGAGTTGGAGGGGCCTTTCTGAGCAAAGTGCAAGAAGGAGAAGCAAAGTGAGGGCTCACACTGGTGTCAAGCCACTGGAGAGAGATGAAGTTAGTGTAGCTGCTGTCAGACTGTTGATTTGGAAACAATGGGAGCAGGGGGTGAAGGCCACTGGACTGGGCGCTCCTCACCTTTTCTTGGAGGGTCCCAGTAGGCCTAGGGCCCAGCTGGAGTGTCTGGGCTATGCCATTCCTTTGGGTCTCCTTCTCACTTGGAAACTTGAGTTCTATCCACGGACATGGTATGACCAGGCCTGGCTGGTCACAGAGGACAGAAAAGTGGCCACACCTGGGACCTGTCGATGAGGGCAAGCTAGTAGAGGCAGGCCTGAGGTCAGTGTCCCAAAGTGCAGGAAGCAGGGGCACAGAGAACAAGGTTGCGGAGAAGTGGTCCCCAAGGACTCTTCCGAAGCCTTCCGGGCATAGAGGGCAGACTCTGGCAGGCCTGTTGGGGGCCATTGCTGGTCAGTCAGGAGCAGGGCTGGTGGACAGCAATGTTCCTCAGGGCTAGGCCACAGATGACCGTGTGGCTGCAGCTGGCTCAGGACAATCAGTTCTGAGTTTTGTTTTGTCCTCTGGCTTCAGGGGCAGGAGAGGGATATGATGGAATGAGTCGAGGCTGACTCCTGGGTTCTGGTTCATGTAACCAGGTGGACGATAGCTTCCCACCGTCCAGATGACCTTGGAGGAGCATTTTCGGTGTCACTGGTGGGTGCAAAAGCTAGGCAGACTAGGCAGGAGGGTTTGGGAACTAAGTGGTTCAGACCCCACATTTGGGACCCACTAGCTGTGTGACCCTGGGTGACGTCCCTTCACCCTTTTAGGAGTCACAGGACCACGTGGTTCTCACACTTCGCTGTTGCAGACAAGCTCAGGGCAGATGTGGAGCTCAGTCCACAACTTCAGTCATCGCCTCAGTGACCTCTTGCTCTCTGTCCCTCTCCCCTGTTGATTTGAGGATGCTGTGGATGGATCTACTGTTCGGGATTTTGAGAACGGGCCCAGAGCTCCTGTTTTAGAGTGCAGTGTCACGGCTGACAGCAGAAGGTGACCTTCCCTTCCCTTGCACTGGTCAGGAAAAGTGGGAGTGAAGAGGCAGGCCAGCGTACAGCACACCGGGGACAGCTGAGCAAAAATAGCCTGGGAATTTAACTGTCATGGAAATGTATCTTACGTAGGGGACAAAGATTATCATGGAAACATGCAATATAACATGACAAAGGTATGTTTATTATTTTACAAAATGTACAATGCAACATTTCAGAGTGAAATGGGCTGTCTATTAAAATATTTTTGTTAAGTGATTGATCCTTGTGAGATGTAGTTACTAAGTTAGAGGAAGGTGGCCAGCTATAGAGCAGAAGTGACGATACCTTTAATGCCCCAAACGTGAAGGGACGGATTCGGACGCTGGGGGACTGAGGAAGAGAACGGTGCTGGAGTGACGATTCTGCATCAAGTTCTCTCTGTTTTCAGCGAGAACCCACTGCTCTTAGGGGGGTGGAGAGTCTTGGGGCATCTTTGCAGAGATTCCTCTATTATTTGCAATGTTGGTCCTAAATTATCAAAATTTTGTACGAGGAAACCATACGCATAACCATCTCTGTCTCTAACTCTGTCTCTATCTCTGATGACCCTATGCTTGTCATTTATTTCCAGAATTGTCGCAGCAGCCTATGATAAGACAGTGAGGACTTGGGACCTGGAGACAGGCAAGCTGCTGGTGAGTTTGCCTGCCCCGGTGGAGACACTGCAGCACAGGGTCTTGCCTGGGCCTCAGGGGACCTTGGGTTGGGTGTGGGGTGGGGAGAGAAGTCAGTCTTCCAGGAAAAAAGAATTTTCTCTAGGACCCAAGATGGTAGAGGGCAGGCCTTGGGGAAGAAAAGCTTCTTGGAGCAGGCAAAAGGGGGTTCTGCTTGAAGGATGGATACCCGGAAGGATGGGAGTGGGGGCAGGGTAAGGGGTCATGGCATTTCAGGCTGAGGGAGGGAGATCCTCCCCTGTAAGGTGTCTGGGTTTGATGAGGCCACAGGAAAAGGCCACCTGGCTGGAGCATAAGTGTTCTGGGCCCTTCCCAATCTGCTCTCCATCTCGGAGGGAGCACCGCCCGTCCTTCCAAACCGCTCTGAGATCCCTCTGTCTGCCACCTGGTGCCCGGGCAGCCCCTGCCTGGTGCCGGCATCTCTTCAGGGTCTGCAGCCCCTCCCCTTCCCCCCGGCAGCCCCGCCCCTCCCCCAGCAGCTCCTCATTGCCGCGCCTCTTCCCACCTCCCCGTTCTTCTTAAAAAAAAAAAAAAAAATCTTTCTCTTAGTCCAAAGATCAATTTATAATCATTGTAAAATGTTTTAGAAAGACAAGCCTATATTCTAAATATAAAACCTCCAGAGATTTTGCTGTCTCTTTTTCTATGTTTATCCATGTTTACATACAAACACAGACAAGTATGTTCTGTTAACCACGTGGTATCATTTAAGTACCCATCAGCGTCATCTTTTCTAATGTGTGTGGGTTCCATGGAACAGACAGGTCTGCTGAACCTCACCTTTCCCTGTGATAGGACACTGAGACTGTTTTCACTTCTTCATAAACAATGATTCAATGAGGAAAGTTTGCATATCACTTTTATACATGTGGACCAATGCTTTTTGGATATATATAGCTGGATTTTATTGCTAATTTGGTATAGAAATATGGTGCTTTTTCAATCACCCTCTGGAAATCTGTGCCTACTCACACCCTAGAGGCCCGGGAGGAGAGCCCGCTACCTCCCTCCCTCACATGTCAGATATCAAAATTTTAAAAAGTTAACCAATTTTGTAGGTGAAAAACTAGACTAGCTTTGATCTTTAAGCATTTCCCCAAATGTTTATTTCTTCTCCTATACATGTCCTGTTCTTGTTGCCAACTTTTCTGTTTGGGATACTTTCTTTTCTTTAAATACTTTTTAGTACTTTGATTTATTTTTGTTACGCAAGCCACCCACGCCACTTGCTGCCAACAGGGCCGAGCTCACTACCCGCTGCTGCTCGATAAGTTACTTCAAGACTTCGCAGCTTCAGACAACATGCATTTATTTCTCACACACTTTCCAGCAGTCAGAAATTGAGCAGCAGCTTAGCCGGCTGGTTGCGAGGTCACAGTGAAGATGTCACCCAGGGCTATAGTCATGGGAAGGCTCAACTGGAGCTGAGGACCCGCTTCCAGAAGGCGTCTTGCTGGCTTTGGGCAGGAGGCCTCAGTTCCTCTCCATGTGGGTCTGTCCATGGGGCGCTTGAGTGTCTCAGGACATGGCAGTTGACTCCCGCAGAGCACGTGACCCAAGAGAGAGCAGAGAGGAAGCCATGGTTTCTTTTAGGATAGTCACTTCTACCATATTCCATTTATTAGAAGCAAGTTGCCAAGTCCAACTCACACTCAAGAGGCAGGGAGTCAGGCTCCACCTTTGGGAGGGAGGAATGTCAAATAATTGATGGGCATGTTTTAAAACTGTCACAATGCTGACACTAGAATTTGTAACAGACACACAGACTCTCCTTTCCTAGTATGTTGAGCAGCTCATTGTCCCCTTACTGTGGTTTGGCGCCAGCCTTCCCCAGGGGACTGTGAGCTGCTTGAGGGACTGGGGCTGCACTGTCTCATCTATGGTGCCAGGCGATACCCCTTGCTTACCAGGAGGAACAGGAATGAAGTGGGCCATTAGGAGAACCTTGCTGCCAGTTCTGTGGGGTGCTCCTCTAATCCTTCTTCATCTATCCTAGACACACATTAATTAATGACATTTACTAATTGAATAGATTAATTAAAACCAAAGAAACTTAAAAATTCAGTCTCTTATTTGCAGTAGCCCACTACAAGCACTCAGAGGCCACATGTTGCCAGAGGCTAGGATATTGGACAGTTTTCAGCATCACAGAAAGCTCTACTGAACGGCTGGGCTAGAGAGAAAACAACCTTTTGATTGTTGCCCTATTTCAGTGGAAGATCAGTCATGAAAGCATCATATCCTGCTGTAAGTTTTCTCCTGATGGTAAATATGTGGTCTCAGGCTTGGATGTGGATCATGGAATCTGTATAACAGACGCGAAAAATGCCACGACCGTGTCACACGTCAAGGGTGAGTCTGCATGGCCAGGAGCTGTGAGGTATCTCGGTGCCTCTCATGGCCCCTGGCATGCTGTGGAGCATTACCCATTCAAGGGTGAATCCCCATCAGACTGGGAGCTCTGCTGGGACAGGGAGCAGGTCTGCCGTGCTCTTTGTTCAAAGCCTGACACGCGTGGTAGGCACTCAGGAATATGTGAGTGAATAGACCCCAGCGAAAACTGGAACTGTGTTTCTGGAATATTGTCACTGTCTGGGGAGTAGTATGAGCCTCTGGGCAGTGTGAAGCATGTGACTTGGAATGAGGAATGTACATAACAAGACCCTTTCCCTGTGCCTCAGATCATCACAAAAGACCAGTCATCGCTTGCTGCTTTGACCCTGATAGCCAGAAGGTGGCTTCCGTCTCGTTTGATAGGAGCATCAAGATCTGGGACGTTGCATCCCAGGCCACACTGCTCACCATCACCCAGTGAGGAGGGGCCCCAGGAGGCTGGGCAGTATCCCGTAGCAGAGGGGTGGGTGGGGGGGCCCCCATCTGTGCTGGATTTGGCCTGCACACCTTCAGCCTGTGAGCCACCATCCATGTTGGGCTTCTCCAACTTGGCTGTGGGTGTACAAGGAGGCTGGAGAGGGAGAAAGGGAAGAAGGAGGGCAGGTTAGGGAGACTACCAACTGTGACCTGTTGGCTGGGACAGGCCTCACGTGCATTTGTTTCAATGTGAGCCAACATAATCTCAACTGACTTTAAAGCTTGCAATGAGTAAACATAAATACTTTGCATATTTATATATTTATGAACATAAACTTAGAAAACTCAAGATGGGAAGGAAAGTTGACTGTACTTACCCATACTTTTACTTCCTGCGTTCTGTCTTCCTTTCTGATGGTTCAAGTTTTCTTCTTTTATTGCTTTTTTTTCTGTTCAGAAAAACTTCCCTTAGCCATTCTTTTAGGGTAGGTGTGAGGGCTATAAAGTCTCTTAGTTTTCCTTTGTCTGAAAATGTCTTGATCTCCTCCCCATTCCTAAGGATAATTTTACTGGGTATAGAAATCTGGGTTGATGGTTTTTTTCTGTCAGCATTTGAAAACTGTCACGTTGCTTTCTCTGGCCTCCATGGTTTCTGATGAGAAACCCACTGCCATTCAGATTGTTTTTCCCTTATAGGTGAGGTGTCATTTCTCTCTTGCTGCTTTCAAGATTTTTCTTTGTCTTCTGTTTTCAGAAGTTTAATTATGATGTGTCTGGGTGTAGCTTTCTTTGAGTTTTCCTATTTGGAATTATATAGGTTTTTGAATCTATAGGTTTGTGTCTTTTGCCAAATTTGGGAAAATTTCAGATGTCATTTGTGTGATTGCTTTTCAGCCCCACTCTCTTTCTCCTTTCCTTCTGGAGCTCTGATGAAACACATGCTTAGATATTTTGTTATAATCCCACTGGTTTCTGAGGCTCTGGGGTTTTTTTTCAGTTGACTTTTTGGATAGGTTCATTTATATTGTCTGACTTCATAGTCGCTAACACTTTCTTCTGTCCTCCCCACTGAGTTTTTTATTTTCGTTACTGTATTTTTCAGTTCTGAAATTTCCACTTGATCATTCTTTATATCTTCTATTTTTGTTCTATTACTGAGGATTTCTATCTTTTTCTTTGTTTCAAGCATGATTGTAATTGTTCATCAGAGCATTTTTGTGATGGGCACTTAAAAACCCTTGTCAGATAATTCTCAGATCTGTGTCATCTCAGTGTAGGCATCTGTTGATTCTCTTCCTCATTTATGTTGAGATTTTCCTGGCTCTTAGTATGATGACTGATTTTTAGTTGAATCCTGGACAGTTTGGGTATTACCTCATGAGAATCTGTCTTACTTAAACCTTCTGTTTCAGCAGGCCACCTCATTACAGCCTGGCAAGGGCAGCAGTCTAAGCTTCCCTCTTGGCTTTTGCTGTTGGGTGGGGATGGAACTGTAGTCTTCTCCAATCTATTTGGCTACAGTAAGGTGGATATTGTCTAAAGGTGCTGTTTTGTTAGGCTCTCCCTTTGGCTAGGGAGAATGAGTTTACTTGGTGGTCTATTTTTCGTGTTCCCCATAGTGGTGTTTTATAAAAAAAAAAAATTGGTTACAAGCTTCCAGTACCCAGTCTGGGATATATGAAGCTCAAAGAAAACCCTAGGGACCCACAGCATGCCATCCTTGGGTCCTGAGAGCCCTACCTGGTCTGCCTTCTTTTCTCTCACTTTCACGGTCTTCTGTTTGCTTTCTAAATGCCTGGGTTGTAGCGGTAGTTAGTAGGAGGAATGGAGAGAAGGGTGTTGACTACGTCTTGTCCAGACGTGCACGAGCAACACAAGCACTTACCCCAATGTTTGCACTAACAAAAATAGTCTTTATAAGAAGAAGTGGAATTTATTTGAAATGATAACCCCTCCTGGAAATAGACACAGCCCTGGTTTCCACCCCAGTGACAGTGTCTGGATGCTAGCATGGTTCTCAGCCATTCTAACAGGCACAGGGATTTGGAAGGTTTTACCCTAGACATCCCTGGGAAGTTGTTGCCCTTGATCTTGCTCAGTCTGTGCATTTCAAAGAACTGAAACAGTGTGCAAAACTCTGACCTGAGCTCTAGAAAACAGTTTTGTCCAAACTTTTCCTCAGGTAAAATGATTGGTTTTTTTGCATCAGCTACTCAGAGATGCTCATTTATGTTTATAGATTTGCTTGAAAACTCTGTTTATAACAGGAGATGAGAATCATGGGAAAAATACTTTGAAGATCACAAACAAACAAAAAAGCAGTAAAATGCTGGCAGATTTCTTTCTTTTCCAAAACATATCGCAATGTACAAAGGAGTTACTCAGTACAAAATGTCAGTGTCGTCATGACTGAGAAACCCCGGAATAGTGTGGTACAGTCAGAGGAATTGGTAGGCAGTGACTGAAGGAGCTCCAGTGCCCTCTCCCTTCACCGCCTGCCCCTACCCCCCGCCACAGGTGTGTGCTCAGGTTTTCCAGCAGTACAGAGCTAGCATGTGCACCCTTCCATCTGTTTCAGAGCACACACCAACGCAATCTCAAACTGCTGTTTTACCTTCAGCGGCCATTTCTTGTGTACAAGCTCTTGGGATAAAACCTTAAAAATATGGAATGTCCATACGGGGGAGTTTCGAAACCGTGGAGCCTGTGTGACTCTGATGCAGGGCCATGAAGGTTCTGTGAGTTCCTGCCAATTTGCCAGAGACAGTGAGTAATGAACACATAGAAAGATTCTGCACCCACAGGAGTGCTGGGGCAGAGCTCCTTATGTTTCATTCACATGGACTTTTCTCGTCAGTATCGCTGGCAATGAGGATGGACTTATTTTCTGTAAGAACAAAAAAGCCAGGAGGAAGATTCATAGGCACAAGTTTGTAAGAGACGGAAACCCCACTCAATGTGGTTTAAGCAACAAAAGAACAAAAGAAATTCATTAAGTCCTGTGATGGGAAAGCCCAGGAGCAGGTGTTGCTTCAGGTTTGGTTGGGTCCAGACACTCAGACAACGCTCTTGGGGAGCCATCTCTTCTACGCTGCCCCTCAGATCAGCTTCTTTTTCGTACTAGTATTTCTCCCCAAGTAGGCAAAATAGCCTTAGGCGGTTCAGGACAACCATGGTTCTGGCTGCTGACAATCCTGGGGAAAGAAGCTCCTTCTGCTGATGCCAGCCCAAGTCCCATGGAAGACTCCTGTTGACTCACCTTGGGTCACATTCCCATCTCAGAAACAATCACTTTAGAAGGTCATGAAGTGTACTGATTGGCCAGGTGTGAGTGACTTGCCCACCCTAGAGTTATAGGTCACTCTGAACCAGAGGGGCTGATACTGGGTGAGGGAAATTGGGAGGCTAATTCCAGATGAAGGGGCATGGATGTGAGCAGAGTCAATGACAGGAAGCTGCCATGGTAGCAACCCCAGTGGGGGGAAGTGGCCCCTGCTGATACCCAGGAGCCAAAGCTTACACTCCTCCATCTTCATGGAGTGTGTTTTGGGGGGGCACCCAGCCAGCACACACACACACACAATTAGGGCCTGACTTGAGAAATGCAAGGGTTTTTCTGAATAACTTTCCCTCTTCAGAAGCAGCCTCTGTGTAAGTCAGACCCCACTATGAGGCACTCCACCAGTCTCTGTCCTTGGCTTTATTGGGTTCAGAATTGCACACATTCAGTTGTTGCTATTTGTGGATTCCATATTTGTAAGTTTGCCTACTAGCTAAAATTTTTTTGCAACCCTAAAGTCAATACTCGTGGTGCTTTTGTGGCCACTCGTGGAGATGTGAAATGCAGCAAAAAGTTTGAGTTAGCCTGTGCACACATTTCCAGCTCAAATTGAACAAGGTGACTCGCTACCTTCTTGTTTCATCTCTTATCATAAAGTGTACTTTCTATGGTTTATTTAGTGCCACATTTTGCAGTTTGAGCTTTTAGTTGGTGGTTTTGCTGTTTTAAAAGGTGCTCTAGCATAATGTTGAAGCACTGTCCAGCATTCCTAAGTGTAAGAAGGATGTGATGTGCATTACGGGGAAAACACACGTTAAAGAAGCTTTGTTCAGGCATGAGTTATAGTGCTGAGGGCCATGAATTCAATTTTTAATGAATAAACAATATGCACCAGGTAAGGTGTGTTTAAACAGAAACAGACATAAAACAAAGTTATGTATTGATTGGTTAAGGAAATCTTGTGACCAGAGGCTCACAGGAACCTAACCCTGTATTTTCCTAAGGAGCAATGGTTCAGTATTTGCTAATTCAGTATGTGTGATGACTTGACAGAATATAACTACCATCAATAATGAGAATCGACTGTACTGGGGGTGGGTGAACCACCAGGAGGGAATTAGAGCGTCCTCAGAGTGAGCCACGAGGCACCTCACTAATGCAGCCTCAGTCTGCTTTGACCTCACCACAAGAGGAAGCAGTTGGCTGGGAAGATGACCCCTCGAGACTTTCATTTTGTGTTGCAGCATCTATTCTCGTGTCTGGAGGTTTTGACAAGACTCTGGCTATTTGGGATGTAGGAGAAGGCTACCGGAAGCTCTCCTTGAAGGTACCAATGCCAGCATCAGATAAATCGTCTGAGCTTCATTCCTTAGTCATTCCATGCTGGGTGCTGGGTGCTGGGTGCTGGAGAGACAGCAGACTTAGAAGTCACCCATGGAGCTGACACCTCTGTGGGGAAGGACAAACAAATCACCAACAGTGATGAGTGAAATGGAGAAACCACAACAGGGACTGTGGGGACTAATCCACAGTTGGTGGGAAGGGAGGGCCTCATGGAGAAGGTGGCCTCTAAGCTGAGAAACGGATGACAAGGAAGAACTGGACGAGTGAGCATCTTGGGGGAGGGCATTCCAGGCTGATGAAACAGCAAATGCAAAAACTCAGGGATGGGAAAGTGTCTAGGAACAGCAGAAATTACTGTGCAGGAGGCTGAATGCCATAATGGGCATGCACAGAAAGCCGTGGGGCTCCAGAATGGAGGGTGCCAATTCAGCGCTTTTGGCTGCAAGTTAGAGAAGACACCACTCAAAGCGGTGCTATAATAAGGGGATGGCTTAGCCAACACAGCCGGAATCCAGCAGGCAGGCAGTCCCAGGACCGGCTCCTTCAGTGCCTCTGTTCCAGGTGCCCCCGCCTCAGGATGTCTGCGGACTCCCTGATCCTATGATTTCCTGGCCACCTTTGGCTAGGAATGTGCATCCATGAGTCTTGGTCTCTTTGTTCCCTGTGACCCAAATGTAGACAATTCCCCTTGCTCGCCACAACATTCAGGCTCCCAGGGCTGGTCTGTCTGATCTCTCTTCTTTGAGAGTTTGGAGAGGCAAACATAGCAAATAAACAGTTTAAAACTGAATGTTTAACCTCCCTGTGCTTTACATTAAGTCCCTTTGTCCCCCTATTACTTTGTTTTACTCACTTTTCTTCTCCTCTCTCCCTTCTCTCTATTCTTCCACCCTCAAACTTCTGTCATTTTGTTTCAAAGTTTAACCTTCTCTCTGGTTCCTTGTCCTTCTACCAAACCATGTTGCCTCACTGTCCACCTCTTTCCACGAGGGAAAGGCCGAAGAACTATAAGGATTCTGTATTCAGGTCTGGCCCAGCAACGTTATCTATCTCCTCTGAGCTCCTCTGTATCTGAGGAGAACAATCCCCCATTTGCTTAAGGGGCAGTGGGTAGGTTTGCAGTCACCTGAAGCCAAGAGTCCCCTCCCCAAGTGGACCTCTGAGTAGTATTTCCTAGAACAAAGAAAGCAAGCAAAAACCTGCAAGAGGTGCTCTGGTACCAGCTGGGAGTGCAATAATTCTCTTCCCATCCTGCTGTTTAAAACCACACACAGTGCCAGGCATACGCGTGTATTACAAGCTTTTACACCCTGTATTCCACATAATGTCCTCGGTGAAATGAGAGGCACAATTAGTTACTCTCAAATGTAACGAACATTGGGTTCTTCACTTTTCTGTTGTTTTTGTTTTTGTTTTTCTTACAAAAGCTTTTCCTCTAGGTCCTTGTTAAAATTCTATTTTGCTTCAGGGTCATGATGACTGGGTGATGGATGTTGCCATTAGCAACAACAAGAAATGGATCCTGTCTGCTTCAAAGGTAAGAGTGGCCAACCTTGGGGTAACGTAAAATCTCTATTGTCTTTGTGAGAATTGGTGATAACAGGAGCGCTATTGTCAAGTAAAATTCTTGGGCAGGCTCAGTCTGAGGGCCACACCTGGCCAGGCCATCCTCATCCAGGGAGCTGCCTGTACGTGGAAGGCAGGTGTCTCCGTCTGCTCATGTGGGAGTTGCTAGGTATTTCTGTGTGTGAACTATGGACATTTGAGTTTTGCTGGAGCAAGGGCCTGGCCAGACTGGTGAGTGATAGAGCCAACAAGGGGCCTTGGAGGGGAAGGCATCAGCTTGTAGACAAGCATCAGAGACCATCCTGAGGTCCCAGATGGGTCTTCCCTCCCTACCTCACTACATCTGGGGATTCCCATTCCAATGGCACATAATGGCTAGTCCAGGACATCCCAAGGGCTGTCCTCCAGGTGTGAGCACCAGAGAAGTGGGGAGTCACCTGGCCCTCCACCTTTATTAGAGCCATGTCATTCTGTAGGCTGGGAGTTTCTTGATCTATGAGACTGTAGGCAAGACTCTTCCTTCCATGACCAACTTGTTAGGGAGCCAACCCAAGATACCACCACACCTGACAGAAAAACCATAGTAAATAA